>JAXCGZ010008773.1:0-23013 GCA_037179515.1 Halocaridina rubra
CTGATTTTAGTTTTGCTTTGAACTAATTCAGTAAATATGTTCAAAACATTGACAAGCCGTCTATATGCAAGATACATAGACGAAAAGGATAAAAAATCTCAATAATTAATAAAAACTAAGTCTTTGCAACGTAGAGAAAAAACAGAAAGAATTATAGAAACGAAAGACGAAGAGTCTTCAAAACAAGGTAACAAAAAAAGAGAATAATGGTAAAATGCAATTAGAAAAGAGTCATCAAGTAAGAAAATTGAAGAAGAAGAATTAGAAAACACAAAAGACGAAGAGTCTTCAAAATATAATTTAAAACAAGAGAAATATAAAAATGCAATGGACGAAAATTATCCAAAACAAAACAAAGAATGGAGGAAAATTTTTTAAGTGCAGTGGACGAAGAATCTTCGAGGAAAATAAAAGGTGGAAGAATGATAAAACACAGAGGACAAATAGTCTTCTAAATAAACACGAGGGAGAATGATAAAACACAAAGGACGAAGAGTAAGAAAAACAGTAAAAAAGAGAAAAATAGTAAAATATAAAAGACGAGGACTTAAAAAAGTAGAGAAAGACTGATAAATGCTTTAGATGAAGTCCTCCTAAAAAAAATAAAAAATAAATCATAAAATACAAAGAGATGAATAATACAATGAAGAGGACGAAGAGAAAAAATAGAAAAGGAAGAATGATAGTATACAATGGACGAATTTTTCAAAACAAAACAAAAATATACAAGAGGAGAAGAACAAAAATGTAGCAAATGTTGAATATTCAGACAAGGAAATAGCAGAAAAAAAAACAGAAAGAGAAATGATCACAAAAATTGTAGAGGAGAAATATCACAAAAAATATAGAGGAGAAATTGTCCACAAACAATGAATACGGAAAAATAAATTGAAGAAATGGAATAAAAATGTAGCGGATGAATCGTTCTCAAACAAGAAATATTACAAAACTGCAAAGGTCAATCCGTGCTCAAGAAATATATATCGAATATTGAATGTTAGAAAAATACAGCAAACAAACAAAAAAACAAACACACATACACTTATTTCCATTTTTGTACATTGGTTATTCTTATGCAAACTAAAAGTAACTTATAAGTAGATATATAATTGTGCTGTTACCACGGGGCTGCATCTTACAGAGGTAGCCCTGTGGTAGGGGGCAGTAGGAGGAGTTGGCAGTTGTGAAGCGACACAGGTTGTGGAAGAGCCGGGAGGATGGGGCTGTGGCACTCCAGAAGTGCCATCTGAACGGTCGCTAGCTCCCTCGTCATTGCCCATAGAGCAAAGTCATCCCATTATTTTTTCCTGTTTTTTATGTCGGCTACCCCCCAATTAAAGGGGAAACAACCAAGGTAGATAGATAGAATAATTGAACTAATAAGTAAGAGGGTAATACATACTGTTAAATTACATAATCAGCAGAAAAACTATCTTACAAAAAATAAATAAGAAAAAAAATGTCACAAATGCATAGTGTTAGAAACGTTCCCAAATGAAGATATAAAGAACATGAAGAAACGTTTCGAGTCATCCTCCAAAAACGAACAAAAGAGAAGAATTATCAAAAAAGTCAGAAGAAGAAGAATCCTCACACGAATAATAAAGAACTCTCACAAAAGTCAAACCAAAAATAAAAAAAGCCTCGAGATCATAAAATAAGTAAGGAATAAAAAAGCGTAATAAAATAAAGGAGATGAGAATGAAGAAAATAAAAAGAAAAACTTTGGTTAATGAGATGGGAGGAATCGGATAGATACAAAAGTAAACTTAAGAGACCTAAAAAGGTGACCTTTCGAAGGGAGCCAAAGTTCGGCCTTGATTAGAATGATAATTTCCAAGAAAAAGGGTCTCTCTCTCTCTCTCTCTCTCTCTCTCTCTCTCTCTCTCTCTCTCTCTCTCTCTCTCTCTCTCGTCTCTCTCTCTCTCTCTCTCTCTCTCTCTCTCTCTCTCTCTCTCTCTTTGATAATAATATCTTGCAGATATTATTATTATTATTATTATTATTATTATTATTATTATTATTATTATTATTATTATTATTATTATTATTATTATTATTATTATTATTATTATTATTATTATTATTATTATTATTATCATTATTATTATTATTATTGACGTTTAGTAAAAAGCTACCCTCAAGTGGATATGGAAATTAATAACAACAACAACAACAACAGCAGAATCAGCAACAACAACAACAATAATGATGATAATGATAATAAAAATAATAATAATAATTATAATAATAATAATAATAATAAAAATAATGAAATAATAATAATAATTATAACAATAATAATAATAATAATAATAATAATAATAATAAATTGATATTTTTGCACACCATAAATGCAGAGAATAAACGAGGGTTCAACATTAGAGTTATATTAAGTCTCCAAAAGTCTGAGAGCAAACAGGCAAAAATTATATATAAATAAATCAATAAAAACTCCTGCAAAAGCAAGACAAAAATGAATTAAAAAAACATTAATAACAGAAAACTCAGATAAAAAGGAATTTTAATAAATGAAAGAATAAGAAAATAAAGAATATAAGAATAATAAAAAAAGTCAAATAAAAGGAATAGTCAAAAAGAAGAATGAAAAAAGATGAAAATAAAAAACTCCAATGGAAGCTAAAAAGATGATCAAAGTCAAACAAGGTCTACTTCATAAACAAACAAAAAGAGAGATTCCGGATAGGCATTGACATCTCTCTCCTAACGAAAAAGAAAACGTGTTGGCCTATTATTCCTTTTCCATTAGGAGGAATGTTTTCTTTTTCACCATAAGCCTTAGGATGTTCATTCCCCCTGCTCTAACAGATTATAGCAGAAGGGTCTTTCTTACTTTTATAGTTGGTTGGTAACTCCTTATGCACAATGATGGATTGTCAAGTGTGTTGCGGGTTCATTGTGCAAAAGGGTCTTGTCAACTGTGCCAATTAAAGCCTGAATAAAAACTCTCTAATAACTGCTAGATCGAGAATGAACAGATACATGTGATCAAACGAGTTCCATACCTGTTTAAGCAGTTAGTTAAGGGGTTTCCTTACCTCTTTTCAGATATTTAGTGATGCAGTTGTTATCATATGATGGACTATGGTGATGTACTATGATGGATAAAGTAGTCGCCGTGGCTCAAGCGGTAGCGTCTGCGACTTTGAGGCGTCAGGTCGAGGGTTCGCGCCCCGTCACGGTCTGAGGTTAGCAAGTGCATGCACTCAGGGTAACGATTACATCTGCCAAAACAAGTCCTTCGCGAGAAGGCAAACCGTCCTAGCCCTTGGTAGAAAAGGGAGTCCGTGACGTAAAACCGCAACAGTACTATGATGGATAAACAACGCGGAATCATCTATTTTTGTGACCGATTTTTTTTTTATCATTCCAGCTCATTGCTAAATAATCGACTAATTTCTCAATTCCAAGACCAGGGTAGAGAGTCAAGAATTATAGATATAGAAGGCGATATCATTCTTGCATGAGACAAAATCAAGGAAGATGGAATTGCAAGTCAGAGAAGACAGAAGAAAAAGACAAAGCTAATAGAAATATTTAATTGCAGAGAAAGGAATCTTAAAGAGATGGGTTTGAGTAGAAATGACACAAGAAACAGCTTCTTTTATTAAAATGTATTATAAGCTCTCTCTCTCTCTCTCTCTCTCTCTCCTCTCTCTCTCTCTCTCTCTATATATATATATATATATATTATATATATATATATATATATATATATATATATATATTTTATCTATCTCTCTCTCTATTTATCTATCTATCTATCTATCTATCTATCTATCTATCTATCTATCTATATATATATATATATATATATATATATATATATATATATATATATATATATATATATATATATAAAACGTCACGAATATTAACCTCATATTAATCAAATTTCCAATTATTTTTCTAGGTTTGGTTCCAGAACAGACGAGCTAAATTCCGCAAGCAGGAGCGCCTTGCACAGCAAAAAGCACAGCAGCAGCAACAACAACAGCAGCAACAACAGCAGAGCTCGAACAACAACAACAATAACAATAATGAGAACAGCAATGGCTCTTCCAACACAGCTAATTCGGTTATTTTCTAGCCCTGGATCGGCAACCAATGGACCCAAGGTAAAATAGTAATTAATAATAATAATAATAATAATAATAATAATAATAATAATAATAATAATAATAATGATAATAATAATAATAATAATAATAATGATAATAATATTAATAATAATAATAATAATAATAATAATAATAATAATAATAATAATAATAATAATAATAATAATAAAATAATAATAATAATAGTCAAGTAGCAAAAGTAATAATGAAAACGATAAATTGAAAAACTAAAAAAAAAAATATAAAAAGCAGTGTATATTAAAATCATAGATATGAATGCGGAGGGGTTCTCGTCAGACAGACAGACAGATAGACAGGCATCCGAGACCACGAAACAGTAGAGAATTTTTAACTCTGACAAAAAAAGAAACTTTTTTAATTAACGATAGTGAAAATTACCACGATACTGAGATCAGAACAATGACCATTTATCTCTTGTTTGTTTGTCTCTGTGTGTGTGTACTTGTCTGTGCGTTTCTTTGTGATTGTTTTTGTTGCTTACTTGTAAGATCTTTCGTGAAATTCTAGGAATTTGCTTAGGAATGCCAATGCTGGCAATGTAAATTGCTTTAGAAAAACAATTGTACGTATGGATGAATACAAAAGGTATTTTTGTTTGTCTGTCTGTCTGTCTGTCTGCATGCACGCATGTATATCTTCGTCTGTCTGTCTGTCTCTGTCTGTCTGTATGTATGTATGTATGTATGTATGTATGTATGTATGTATGTATGTATGTATGTATGTATGTATGTATGTATGTATGTATGTATGTATGTATGTATGTATGTATGTACGTATGTATGTATGTATGTATGTATGTATGCATGTGCGTACGCATACATACATACATACAAAAAAAAATTTACAAAATAAAAGCACAACTACATATATCTATTTTCTCCGCCCCTGGTTCAACAGGTGGAGGGCAAAAGTTCTGCCAACACAAGCGGAGGGAGTGGAAGCTCCAACTCAAAGGATCTGCATCAATCAGTCTCCAACATGTCAGCTTCAACCTCCACCACCTCCAACACTGCAGTCTCCAACACTGCTCCCTCCACCACAAGTCTTCATCAACTTGACCATAAACCAGTCGGTGAGTACGAGTCTTAAATAATACTCTTTTATCATACTTTTTTTATATATATTTGAAACGCCAAACAGTGTTTTTTCTCATTAATTTCATTTAAATTGTCCTCTGTATTTTGTAGAGTATTTCTAATTGACGTAGAATTATATATAAGCCTTTAAATTCTACAGGTCATTTAGCAGCCAACTGTAGGTGGTTTTTAAAGATCTACAAACGTCTCTTCTTATTATTTTCATATTAAATTCGACCTTTGACCCTGTTGAATTATGACCATAGATGTAGAATTTCTTGCATTCTTTGACTTCTACAAGTTCCTTTGTAGTCAACAGAAACCCGTTTTCTTAAGTCAATAATTATTTTTTATTTTCATTAACGTAATCTAACTTTCAACCACCGTATCTTGTAGATGCTGTCTAAATGATGTAGATTTATATTGCAACCTCCAATTTCTACAGATAGTTCTATAGTCATCTATATCCCGGTCTACAGATCTATATTTTTCTATCAATATATTTATTTAAACTTGATATGGAGTCCTGTATATTATTTCTACATGATGTACTTTTCATTGTGTAATAACCTGTAGTCAGTCCCACAATTCTACAGTTAAATTTTCCTCCTAATACATAAATTTCAGTTGTTACATTTGACCCATATCTCCTGTAGATTATCTCCAGATGATGTATATTTTAGCCATCATATTTTACTGGTCATTCAGTAGCCAACTGTGGCTATATCTACAAATCTACCAAAGTTTTATCTATCTAATAAAGAAGTTTTCCAACCCTTGGCTCTTGTAGATAATTTCCACATGATGTAGAGTCATAGTCCAGCCTTTGAATTATACAAGTCAATTTATAGTCAACTGTAACCAGTTCTACAGATCCACAACTTTCCGATCTTCTAAATATTTTTCTTGTAGTCAAACTTGATCTGGGAGTCCCGTAGATTACTTCGAAGATGATGTAGATTTATAATACAGCCTTTGAATTCTACTGTAGCTTTTTTCTACAGTTCTATGATCCATTTGTCTTATAAATAGCTTTTGTAGGTAATTTCGACATAGAAGGTCTGTATTTCATTCCCACAAACTGTGTATTTCATTAACATATCTCGAAAGTTTCACGTTAACATCAATATATCGAAAATAAACTCATTCTTTGCACAGACAGATTACTTGTGTTATAAATTCCTATTTAAGCTGTTATTGACAGCGAAGAACAAAAGCCAGATAGAGAGAATATGAGTTAAGATAAAACAATAAAAAAAGAGAGAGATTTAGAAAAATAAAACAAGAGGAGAAAAAGAGAGAAAGACGTAATCAAGGAAACGCCGTTGGGCTTCTGGGTCACATTCATTCAGGTTAGTGTCGTCCACCGCGTCACCTGACCCCCAACTGGAACCCCCCCAAGCCAATGCCCTACCCACATACCCCCCAACACCCCACCCTACCCCGTCCATAACAAACACATTCTCTTTTCCCCCTACCTATCTCCTCCTATTCAAAACCTTGCCTCACTACAATGCCATCTCTCTCTCTCTCTCTCTCTCTCTCTCTCTCTCTCTCTCTCTCTCTCTCTCTCTCTCTCTCTCTCTCTCTCTCTCTCTCTCTCTCTCTCTCTCTCTCTCTCTTCTCCTATTACTTACTACTATTGCTACTGCTAACAGTAGGAGCAATAGTATTTATAGTGTTGTTGCTATTAATACTGCTTTTAATGATTATAATGGAAATCATAATAAAAACATCAGAAACATTACTACTAGTAATATTATTAGAAGTGTGTGTGTGTGTGTGTGTGTGTGTGTGTGTGTTGTGTGTGTGTGTGTGTGTGTGTGTGTGTGTGTGTGTGTGTGTGGTTTTAATCATTAATACTTCTTATATTTCTTACGCTTCTCCTTTCTCTCCGTTTCCTTTAAACTTATTCTTTTTTCTTTTCATAAGCGTGACACCGGGACAGGCAAGACAATTATCTCCATCATTCCCTGGCATGAAGAAAACATTAAGAAGAAAAAGTGGAAGTTTAAGGACAAGGTGGAAATTGGGGAGTGATACACAATAGGGAAAGTACAGGCTGAAAGAATAGTCAAAGCACTTAGGGCCTAAATTATCATATAGCATATATATGTTTTCCTTGATATCAATATTGAATTCTTCTTCTTCTTCTTCTCCTCCTCCTCATTCTTCTTCTTCTTCTTCTTCTTCTTCCTTCTTCTTCTTCTCTCTCTTCTTCTTTCCTCCTCCTCTTCTTCTTCTTCTTCTCTTCTTCTTCTTCTTCTTCTTCTTCTTCTTCTTCTTCTTCTTCTCTCCTCTCCTCCTCCTCTCCTCCTCCTCCTCCTCCTCCTCCTCCTCCTCCTCCTTCCTCCTCCTCCTCTCTCTCTCTTCTCTTCTTCTTCTCTCTTCTTCTTCTTCTTCTTCTTCTTCTTCTTCTTCTTCTTCTTCTTCTTCTTCTTCTTCTTCTTCTTCTTCTTCTTCTTCTTCAAGTTCCTTTTCTTTTCTCCCCTATCATCATTATTCTCTGTGCTTCCTTGCTATAGATTCTTGTTAATGTCTTCTGGCCATCAACCGCATCACCTTATCGGCTTCCTAGCCTCATACTTCTACAGGAAAAAAAACTTCTTTCCCTTCCGTATTATATTCGCTTTGGTCTTCGTCACATACAATTCTAACTCCAAAAAGTTTTTTTTTTTTCTATTAAGTTCAAAAATTCTCATTGTTTTTTTTTATCTGGGTTTTCCTCAACCACAAATGCCTCACTGCATTTCTAACTACGTACTTCTACATATTTTTTGGTATTATTAGGCATGCACTCAGGGTAACGATTACACCTGCCAAAAACAAGTCCTTCGCAAGAAGGTAACCATCCTAGCCCTTGGTAGAAAAGGGAGTCCGTGACGTAAAACCGGGACATTATATTTTCTGCTTGACGAGACCGACAATCCACTTATCGTGTTTCCACGCTCTTACTTCTACAAAGGAAAGTCTGTTTTTTTCTGTAAAATTTTCTCCTTGTTATACGTCATCTACTCCGCCTCATTAAGTTCTAAACCTTGTATTTCTACAAAAAATACAGAAATACTATTTTGTATGACAACGTCTTTTGTGCGTTTCCAAGTACCTACTTCTACAGGAATTCTTTTTAGTTTTGTATTACAATCTCTTTCTTCTCCTTCACCAACATCACCTTAACCGTGTTCCAGACCGCTGACTTATAAAAAAAAAGGTCTTTTTTATTCTACATTTTATTATCTCATACCTACGATAACCTCAACATCTTAATTTTCAACATCGTATTTCTAAGAAAAAAAAATTCTTTATTCTGTATATACTTCAAAGCAAGTGTTCAAAAAATACCTCAAAGCTCTTCCTTTTTTTTTCTCAACTCCAAAAGTATTGGTACATTCTATATACGACACACCAGACGCCAAACTGAAATATGAAAGAATTCCAGCCTCTCAAATAATGCCAAACTTGTTCATTTTTATGCAAACTGGACTATACTTCCTCCTTTTGCAAATCCCCCAACAGATATTTCTAAGATAGTAGGAGATACCTGAAGCCTTTCTCTTTTACGAATTCTAAACTGTATTTCAAACAAAACTTTCTTTCTTAGGCAATGAAATGCATTTTATGTTAAAACCCAAACTAAGGGCTTCATTATATGTGATCTTCCCTCTAAGACAAGTTTATTTCTCATGCAATGTAGATGTATTTTAAGATAAATGCAAAACTAGGGGCCTTGTGTTATGTGATCTCCTTTTTCTTCTTCTTCTTGTTCCGGTTTTACGTCACGGACTCCCTTTTCTACCAAGGGCTAGGACGTTTGCCTTCTTGCGAAGGACTTGGTTTGGCAGATGTAATCGTTACCCTGAGTTCATGCCCTTGCTAACCTCAGACCGTGACTGGGCGCGAACCCTCGACCTGACGCCTCAGAGTCGCGGACGCTACCGCTTGAGCCACGGTGACTATGTTATGTAAATACCCTTTGTGCATAATCCCAAAATAGGTTTTTTTTTCCAACTCCTTTCAAAATACACAGGATCGTTTCCGAATTAGAGAGCATCCTAATAATTTGCTGAGTAAGCATTAGGGCTATTCCAGATAAAAGCTTACTGAAAAGATGCTTGGAAATCTCCATTACAATGCATAACCCTGAAATGAAAGCTTTGCGATATATGCAGTCCTTTCAAAGCTTCTACGATCAGTTCCTTTTACAAATGCATTCATCATAGTTCTTTTATTCTGGACAGCCACTGGGGGTTCTTCACGGTATGATCTTCTTGATGAAAAAAATAGTAAGTGTTAGAGGTGGAAACCAAACTTCTTAATACTAAACCCTGATATAAAACCTTTGTTAGATAAAAACACATTTCGAAACCCCTCCAATAATTTCCTCGTGTTTTATACTTTGAACGGCCACGGGAGATCTTTACTGCTATGACCATCTTGACGCGAAAATAGGTGTTGGAGGGTCTGGAACTCTAACCTTAAACCTTTAAATAAGGGCTTTTCCATATGAGAACTCATTTCAAAGCCTCTTGGATCATTTTCTTGTTTGGGAGTATCTCCTATACATCTTTTATTCAGGACAGCCACTGGGGGTCGTTCCAGCTACAAGCTTCCTGACATGAAAGTCTGGAAGCCTACCTCTTAATTCTTAATCCCCATAATAAGAGGTTTATCACAAATGCGCTCAATTTGAGGGCTTCCCCATAGTTCTTTTATTCTAGACAGACACCGGAGGTCATTCCAGCTACGACCCTCCTGACGCGAAAGTGGTTGGTAGCTCTGGAGTGCCTGACTGGAAACCAATCTAACAAATGCATGCGGCCCATGTGTTCTAAGCCGCCCTCTTACGCTGACCGCTGACACAATTTATGGAAATGGCAGGACTGGGCTTCTGGTGGTCTCTCCGGACCACACCAGGAGCTCAACCGCTGGCGTGAGTTATGGTGGCCTCAGCTGGGACTCACGAGGGAGGAAGGGTGAATGGTAGGAGGAAGGAGGGGTATACAAGAGAAGGAGTAGGAGGAGGGTACAGAGGAGTAGGAAGAGGAGGTGCGATGAAGGGTACAGAGGAGGAGGATGAAGGTAATGGCAGGGAGGGGGGAGAGAGACACATGACGGTATAACTGAAAGCAAAGTAAGAAACAAAAGCTGAGGGAAGGATGTGGAATGCAGAAAAAGGGAAGGATGTGATATGAAAGAATCATATAACAGGCAGATAAAAAGAAAAATAATGCAATGAATAGAAATATGGAACTTACATGGCAAAAATAAAAAAATGCTAACGTGCATTTTTAAGGCATAATATAATTATAAAAATTGATAACAGGTGGTGAACAGATTAAAAAAATACTCATCTTAAATTTTATTTACTTCTTATAGCCCTTGGTAGCAAAGGGAATCCGTGACGTAAAACCGAAACTAATTTATTTTTTTATAAACTGTGTTTGAATTCACTAATATCTTGACCTTAGCTGTAATGTTTTTTTTAATAATAGCCAGGAAAGTGGAAATAAAACCAATTTAAGATAATTTAAAAAGTATAATTGTACTTGATTTTACTGATATAATATCACTTCCACTTAACCGTCGTGAACGATAAGCCAGCATAAAAAGCCACTTTTAAAGACTGGCAATAAAAACCAATGTGAAGACACAAAGACTGAGAGAGAGAGAGAGAGAGAGAGAGAGAGAGAGAGAGAGAGAGAGCTCTCTCTCTCTCTCTCTCTCTCTCTCTCTCTCTCTCTCTCTCTCTCTCTCTCTCTCTCTCTCTCTCTCTCCCAGTCTTTGTTTTTCCACATTGGATTTTATTACCAGTCTCTAAAAGTGGCTTTTTATGCTGGCTTCTCGTTCACGACGGTTAAGTGGATGTTTCTTTACTCTATTCGCCGAGTTTAACGTCCAATGATGCCAACATTTATTTCTACATGCGTGTATTTCTGTATATACCTTCTCGAGGGTTTTCTCGTCTGACAATATTCATTTTTTATTTTTCTTTCTTTCCAATAGCATTTCAATATATTTTTTTTCTTTTCGAAGGTTTTCTAGTGATGTTTTTAATTTTGGTTTCTTTCAATTCTCTCTTCAAGGATTCTCCTTGTCTAGCTTTTTAGCTTGACAAAGTTTATATTATCCTTTCATACACTTCTATGCACCTAAACTCTGTCGCCTATGTGAATATGCTATTATTTTTTTTCTTTCATATCTATATACTGAAATAACCCCCCCCCCTCTTATTCATTTGTCAAAAATATTCTTATCTAGAGATATTTATTTTTTCCTCTTTCTTTATTCCAGTTCCAAATATTTAATCGATATATCTATTTTCTTCCTATTTTTAGAAAGTTTTTCTATCTCATGACGTTTACTCTTATCATGACAATTCACACACGCACACACACACACAAACATATATATATATATATATATATATATATATATATATATATATATATATATATATATATATATATATATATATATATATATATATATATATATATATATATATATATAAGCACAGACTGTTAGCATACAGCACTAAATATCATTTACAAGAAATTCTGGATTTATGCCTCTATACACAATACAGCGTTGAGCCCGTCTGAGACAATAATTTGTCACGTGTTCTGTCCATTATTTCTTGGTCATGGGGAAACCTCGCTGGTTAAAACTCGCTTGTTAATCACCCTGTTTGAGTCTTCGTTACTCTTATCGCTTTTACAACAAATATAAAGGGGTCACCATGGACATGGCATCGCTTTTTCCACATTTAAACGTAGAAATTTAAGCATAAGACACTAAATTCGAAGTTGATAGCCTCAACTCCCAACCCCAACCACTGCTTATCGGCCTAATTATACAATTTGTTGCCTGGCTTGAGATCTGCTTCAATTCACGACTCGCAACACTAGTGTAATGAAGACCTTAATGCCACAGCCAACGCCCCTCTTAACAATAAAAAGAACGTCATTAGTCTTCTTAAGCCACGAGATTCACTCATTTCCTCAAGAAAGCTCTAAAGGATTAAGAAAATAAATCATAAACACCAGAATAAACTGTTCAGTCATTGGAATGAATACCTGAGGGGTGAGAGAGCCTTAATTTCACCTTTAAAAAGCTTTCCCATATTTCAATGGACCAGTAAGCATCTAACTATTTTAATTCCATGATTATTGCTGTCTGTATTTCTTATACAATTATAATTATAACATCATATTTAAAGGTTTCATACTCCTCCTATGCTTTAATTGTTCACTGTGCATTTTATAGAGATAAAATTGTAACATTGTATTTCTCAAGTTTTAATGTGACTATGTTGTAATAGGTTTTTATATTGCTATGACTGCACGATTTGTGTATGAATAATACGTGCGGCCTAACCAACTGGATTGTGGACTAACAAACTCTTGCTTATGAGCGAATATACTCAACATTTGGGCAAAATAACTCGTGGGCGAACAGGCATGTAGGTGAAAAGATCGTAAACACACACACACACAGATATATATATATATATATATATATATATATATATATATATATATATATATATATATATATATATATATATATATATATATATATATATATATATATATATATATATATACATATATATATATATATACATATATATATATATATATACATACATTATACATTCACAATTAAACCATGAATAGCATAGTGTCTATCCATCCATCTATCTATCTATCTATCTATCTATCTATCTATTTATCTATCTGTCTGTCTATCTAATTATCTATCTACTTGTCTAATTATCTATCCATCTATCAATCTATCTATCTATCTATTTATCCATCTATCTATCTATCTATCTATCTATTTATCCATCTATCTATCTATCTATTAGGATCGGTACCCATGGAGTGGAAATTGGCAGATGTGGTACCAATATTTAAAAAAGGAGAACGTGTTAAAAAGAATAATTATAGGCCGGTAAGTTTAACGTCAACAGTGAGTAAGATTCTAGAATCCATAATTGCAAATAAAATAAGGGCACATCTAGAATCACACAGACTGATAAAACTTTCACAACACGGGTTTCTTAAGGGTTTTTCGTGCCTTACAAACTTACTGTCTTTTTATTCAGAAGTTTACGAGGCAGTAGATTGTGGCAAAGAATATGATACAATATATCTAGATTTTAGCAAAGCTTTTGATAGAGTTCCTCACAAAAGATTAGTTAAAAAACTGGAAGCTCATGGTATAGGAGGAGCTGTGCTCAGATGGATCAAACAATGGTTAAAAGACAGAAAACAGAGGGTTTGCATAAATGGAGAGAAATCAGAGTGGGGCTCGGTTACTAGCGGGGTACCACAAGGCTCGGTACTGGGTCCCCTATTATTCATCGTATATCTAAATGATCTGGATTCGGATATCAGTAGTAACCTAAGTAAATTCGCAGACGACACTAAAATAGGTAGAACTATAAATGGAAAAGAAGACATTCATGCTTTACAGGAAGATCTAAATAGATTATCTGAATGGTCGGACAAATGGCAAATGGAATTTAATGTTGAAAAATGTAAAGTAGTTAAAATGGGTACTATAAAAGACAATACTAGTTATAAGCTAAATAACCATGAAATCATGAGTTCTCAGTGTGAAAGGGATTTGGGAGTTCTTGTGAGTAGTAGTCTTAAGCCAAGAGAGCAATGCACAGCAGTCAGAAATAAAGCAAACAGAATTTTAGGATTTATCTCAAGAAGCGTCAGCAATAGGACGGAAAAAGTTATTTTGCAGCTCTATCTTGCATTAGTTAGGCCCCATTTAGATTATGCTGTGCAATTCTGGTCACCCTATTATAGAATGGAAATTGAATCCTTGGAGAGAGTGCAACGAAGAATGACCAAGATGATACACAATATCAGAAATCTACCATATGAGGACAGATTAAAAAAACTTAATCTACATTCTCTAGAGAGGCGAAGAGTTAGGGGGGATATGATTGAAGTGTATAAATGGTTTAAAGGGATTAACAAGGGAGATATTAATAAAGTTTTAAAAATTCATGATCAAACCAGAACTCGTAATAATGGATTTAAGCTTGATAAATTTAGGTTCAGAAGGGAAATTGGTAAAAATTGGTTTGGTAATAGAGTAGCTGATGCATGGAACAAGCTTCCTAGTAGGATAGTAAATGCCAATACCTTAGACACCTTCAAATGTAGATTAGATAGACATATGACAGAGGTAGGGTGGGTATGAATAGGTTAGTGCTTATTAGAAAAATCATAAAAAGAAAAACAGAATAAATAAGTAGAGTAGAATAGAATATGTTAGACATGCTGAAAATACAATAAAAAAATGGAGCTGCCTCGTGTGTGCCAGTAGGCATGTTGCAGTGTCCTCTATTCTTATGTTCTTATGTTCTTATGTTCTATCTATCTATATATCTACACATACATACATACATACATATATGTGTGTTATATTTTATATTCATATCAGATTAAGGTGAAAAGTTGCATTCTAGCACAACCGAGTATTAAATTTATTTTTGTGTTTATTTTAAGAGTACAATTACTACAACTAATAATTGAATCAACCTCGAAAATATAGTAAATTAATTTAATTAATATTATTCTAAATCTACGTTAATGACACTTCATTTTTATCATAGTATTTTCATTGTGGTCACTAATCCCACTACGTAAAAAGAAAATATTTTGTTAAAAAGGGATTATATTGAACTACAAAAAGTGGGATTTAATTCACAAATACACCACCAGAGGGATTATCTAATTGGAAAGTTTCTTTACTATGACAAAGGCCGATAAAAAAAAAATAGGAAAGATAAATATGGAAATTCAATGAGTGTGTAAAAATGACACTGTGATTTCACAAAAATGTGTAAATGAATAATCAAATAAATAAATATGCAAGCATAAATAAACAAATAAATACACACACACACACACACACACACACACACACACACACACACACACACACACACACACACACACACACACTATATATATATATATATATATATATATATATATATATATATATATATATATATATATATATATATATATATATAAGCAAACATAGATAAATAAATGAAATATGGATAATTAACGACAAAAGCTGCTAAAAAGGAAAAAAAAGTACTTTTTAAGAGTGATTTTATAGTATAACAGGTAATATTATCTACCAATCTATCTATATATCTCTACGTCCGTCGGCTGGTCTATATATCTGCAAACATATCACAATAATGCGTCTATTTTCAAATAGTGATAAGGGACTTACAATGACGTTCTTCCCAAATTTTCCTCTTGAAAACTCTGTTGCACAATTGACTCTATTCACCTAATATACTCAGTAAGCTTTGCGATACTACCGCTGAAGGTTTTCTGGACTTAAATAGGACTGTCCAGGACAGTTCGATGTTAAGTCTTTTTTCAGTTACGGTTCTTTTTCTATGCCTACAGCTACACTGAATTTTCTTGGATATTCATTACACATTTTTTATTATCCCTTCACATCTGACGAGTCATTACACTCTCTATCTCTGTTTCGGATAAGTCTCGTTCTTTGGTAATTGTAGGGGATTCACTATGCAGATATGTAGACAGGAAACTCAGGCATAGAGTTAGAGGAAAATATTTTTTCCCTGGAGCAGGTATGAAGAAGGTGGGTGAGTCAATAAATAGCTGGATTGAGAAAAAAGATGTTGTTTGTTTGATAGCTGGGGGAAATGACGTGCAGGATGGTAGAAGTGAAGAGCTGATTAGGTTGTATAGACAAGCCCTGGATAAGATTAGGAAAAGGGGTGCAGTTCCTGTGATGTGTGGTATTCTCCCTAGGCTTAGCCAAAGTTCAGAGTGGTGGTCTCGAGCTATAGGAGTAAATGATAGGATGAAAGTCTTCTGTCGGGAGAATAATATAGGTTTTATAGACGGGTGGGATCACTTCACTAGTCGTAAGCATATGTATGCAAGGGATGGAGTGCATCTTTCTAATTCAGGTGTCTCGGTATTGGCTGGTATGATAGACAGAGAGGTAGGGGGGTTTTGTTAGACACAAATAATGAAATGATTAATACTTGTGCAGAGAAATTAGTCAGTAAGGGTTCAGTAAATAGTGGGTCAAATAACTGGGAGTCTAAGGATAAGAACCATTTGTTACATAGAACAAATATTAACAAAAAGAATAGCCACAAGAAGGGTGAAGCTAGAGAAAGTTTAAAAGTATATTATACAAATAGCCGTAGTTTAGGTAACAAGATAGAAGAACTGAGAGCCATAGTATGTAGTGAGAGACCGGATATAATATGCATTAGTGAAAGTTGGATTAATTTAGAAAGCAAACACCTTAAAGCTGAGTACATAATTACAGGATATAAACTTTATAATGCTGATCGTAGTGCAGATAAAAGAGGGGGAGGGGTAATTATGTATATTAAAGATAGCCTCAGAAGCTGCATTAAGTCTGGAATTAAGACAAATCTAAATTCAGAAACCTTATGGGTTGAAATTAAAAATAATATAGAAAGTCTAGTTGTAGGAGTAGTCTACAGACCACCTGATCTAGATAATATAGAGTCGCAAGTTATATACGATGAAATTTCTAAAGTGAGCAGGTCAAATAGAGTTTGCATTGTAGGCGATTTTAATTTTAGACATATTAACTGGGAAACCATAACAGGTGATAGTAGCTCTAAGGAGTTTTTGGAAGTAGTAGAAGACAATTTCCTTTCTCAGCATGTACATGAAGCAACACGGGGGGTGAATACACTAGATTTAGTTCTTAGTAATAGAGAGAATATGGTTACAAATTTAGAAGTTGGTGAAAAATTGGGCAACAGTGACCATGATTCCATTAGATTTAACATAATTTTCAAGGAAACTATAAAGGAAAATAAGAATATTGTTCCAAACTTTAGAGCAGGAGATTTTGAGGGCTTAAAAAGTAAATTATCTAATGAGGTATGGGAAGGGATTTCTGGGGTGCAGATGTGGGTAGTTAATCCAGCAGGTCAGGTCGCAGGTAGCGGATTACCCCGAAATTTGAGTACCACATGCCAAGGATTATCACAAGATAAGATCAATACATTAAATTCTCTCACAGGAAAGAACAGCAGCCCGTCAGTTAATATAAATTTGGATGAGGAATATAACAATTTTGTCATGACTCTTAAGAATAGTCAGAGAGACTATATTCCCATGAAACATTGCAGATCAAGAAAAAATAACCCTAAATGGATGAACAATAGAATAAAGAATCTTATAGGTATTAAAAGAGGAATATACAGGAAACTAAAAAGAGGTGAAGAGCAGGTGAGGCAGCAATATATACAGTTAAACAGGGAAGTTAAAAAGATAGTTAGAGAGTCGAAAAGAAAATACGAAGTTAGAATAGCAGGAGAAGCTAAAGAAAATCCTAAAGGGTTTTATCAACATTATCAAACAAAATTTAAGGAAAAAGTCGGACCAATTGAAGTAGCCAATGGCCATATCACAGATGACGATAAAGTGATGTGTACATGTTTAAATGATTATTTCTTATCTGTATTTACAAATGAAAACTTGGAAAATATTTCGGAAGTAGAATCCATTTACAGAGACAGTCCCGATAATATACTTAGTTCAATAAATATTACGAGAGAGGAGGTAATAAAAGAAATAGATAAATTAAAGGCTCATAAATCTCCGGGACCTGATGGAATATATGCTAGAATATTAAAGGAATGCAAGGAAGAGCTTAGTTGTCCTCTAACTGCATTATTTAATAATTCAATAAAATTAGGATCGGTACCCATGGAGTGGAAATTGGCAGATGTGGTGCCAATATTTAAAAAAGGAGAACGTGTTAAAAAGAATAATTATAGGCCGGTAAGTTTAACGTCAACGGTGGGTAAGATTCTAGAATCCATAATTGCAAATAAAATAAGGGCACATCTAGAATTACACAGACTGATAAAACTTTCACAACACGGGTTTCTTAAGGGTTTTTCGTGCCTTACAAACTTACTGTCTTTTTATTCAGAGTTTACGAGGCAGTAGATTGTGGCAAAGAATATGATACAATATATCTAGATTTTAGCAAAGCTTTTGATAGAGTTCCTCACAAAAGATAGTAAAAAAGCTGGAAGCTCATGGTATAGGAGGAGCTGTGCTCAGATGGATCAAACAATGGTTAAAAGACAGAAAACAGAGGGTTTGCATAAATGGAGAGAAATCAGAGTGGGGCTCGGTTACTAGCGGGGTACCACAAGGCTCGGTACTGGGTCCCCTATTATTCATCGTATATCTAAATGATCTGGATTCGGATATCAGTAGTAACCTAAGTAAATTCGCAGACGACACTAAAATAGGTAGAACTATAAATGGAAAAGAAGACATTCATGCTTTACAGGAAGATCTAAATAGATTATCTGAATGGTCGGACAAATGGCAAATGGAATTTAATGTTGAAAAATGTAAAGTAGTTAAAATGGGTACTATAAAAGACAATACTAGTTATAAGCTAAATAACCATGAAATCATGAGTTCTCAGTGTGAAAGGGATTTGGGAGTTCTTGTGAGTAGTAGTCTTAAGCCAAGAGAGCAATGCATAGCAGTCAGAAATAAAGCAAACAGAATTTTAGGATTTATCTCAAGAAGCGTCAGCAATAGGACGGAAAAAGTTATTTTGCAGCTCTATCTTGCATTAGTTAGGCTCCATTTAGATTATGCTGTGCAATTCTGGTCACCCTATTATAGAATGGAAATTGAATCCTTGGAGAGAGTGCAGCGAAGAATGACCAAGATGATACACAATATCAGAAATCTACCATATGAGGACAGATTAAAAAAACTTAATCTACATTCTCTAGAGCGGCGAAGAGTTAGGGGGGATATGATTGAAGTGTATAAATGGTTTAAAGGGATTAACAAGGGAGATATTAATAAAGTTTTAAAAATTCATGATCAAACCAGAACTCGTAATAATGGATTTAAGCTTGATAAATTTAGGTTCAGAAGGGAAATTGGTAAAAATTGGTTTGGTAATAGAGTAGCTGATGCATGGAACAAGCTTCCTAGTATGATAGTAAATGCCAATACCTTAGACACCTTCAAATGTAGATTAGATAGACATATGACAGAGGTAGGGTGGGTATGAATAGGTTAGTGCTTATTAGAAAAATCATAAAAAGAAAAATAGAATAAATAAGTAGAGTAGAATAGAATAGGTTAGCCATGCTGAAAATACAATTCAAAAATGGAGCTGCCTCGTGTGTGCCAGTAGGCATGTTGCAGTGTCCTCTATTCTTATGTTCTTATGTTTCTCTTTACTATATGCATTCTTCGTGCTCAGGCCCGATGAGGGCTGTTATATATATATATATATATATATATATATATATATATATATATATATATATATATATATATATATATATATATATATATATATATATATATATTAGGCCCGTCCTGGCGTTACAATCATTAAAAAAAAAAAAGTTAAATCCTTATCAATGCTTAACTTCAATAATATCCAATAAATCTTCCTCTAAATGCAAAGACATTTCAACTAAAGATGGAATTGCAAATATCATCGACTTTTAAATAATGTAGGCTTCGTGTAAGCACCACCTCTATAGCCTCCTAGCTAGTGCAGTAGTAACGCACTGGCCTTGCATTTGCGAGGTAGACGGATCGCGCCCCGTCCAGGCAAGAGAGTTTAATATGTTTACTGGGGAGGTTACTGCTGTGGTTGGTCACCACAGTGGGGGGTTGGGGTCTGTGCCGGCTGGCGACCTATGGGTCCTCCATGACCCGTTCCACCCATCCGTGGGTGGAGAATCAAAAAAAGAAAATAAAAACTATCTCATCAACATAGTTAAAATTATTATTATTCCTTAAATATCAATACCTTCTTTATCAAACAATCATCAATTAACATGCACATACAGTATCAATCAAGATGAATTAACATACAAGTTCTATCATCATTTATTGACATAATTATCATATTATCAGTCCTAAAACATCATTTAATTCCCTCCCATTATGTCATCCATTAACACGAAAAGACATTAGCAATTCTTATATATCAATAATCCCGAATAAAATAATGACATACTTGTATAAATTTCCTTATATATCAACAATTCACGAAAAAATATCAATTAAAAGTTAATATGTATAAACATTATCAATCCTTAAACATTAATAAACTTCCCACCCCCAAAAATCGTCAATTTATTAACAGGCAAAGAAATTAGCAACATTTAAACATCACTACATTATCCTATCCCCCCAAAAAATCTTCAATTACAATTACAATCAAAATGCAAATATATTATCCATCCTTAATCATCAATAACTTCCTCCACTCAAATATCATGAATTATAATCTCAACATGCAAACCCATAACATATACTCAAATATCAATTAATCCCAAAATAATCATCAATTCATATATTAACAAGCAAACATTATCATTCTTAAATATGTAATATTTCCCAAAATATCATCAACTAACATGTTAACATGCAAATATTCATTGCAATTACAGATGTTAATTTTAGCATGACAAAGAGACTCCTGTATGCATAACATTAGCTCTTCCCTTCACAGCCACGCCTTGAGATATTCCATCTCTTGGCGTCTTCCCTTACAATAATTGAAGATAACTAGTTCATTATTCAGACACCAGAGTAGTTATCTAATTAGCAAAAGGTGTCCACACACACCCTCTCTCTCTCTCTCTCCTCTCTTCTCTCTCTCTCTCTCTCTCTCTCTCTCTCTCTCTCTCTCTCTCTCTCTCTCTCTCTCTCTCTCTCTCTTCTATCTATCTATCTATATATCTAATCTATCTATCTCTCTCTCTCTCTCTCTCTCTCTCTCTCTCTCTCTCTCTCTATCTATCTATCTATTTATCTATCTATCTATCTATCTACCTGTATGTGTGTCTATATGTATGTATGCACATACGTATGTAAGTATGTATGTATCTATATCTTACATGCAAATTTCATCATGCGCAAAGTATAATTCCCTCTCTTTCTTTGTCTGTCGTCCTGTCGGTCTGTTTGTCTGTATGTATGTATGTATGTATGTATGTATGTATGTATGTATGTATGTATGTATGCATGCATGTATGTTATGTATGTATGTATGTATGTATGCATGTATGTATGTATGGATGACTGGATAAATGGATGTATGATTGTATATATCTATTTAGCTCTAACATACAACTTTTATCAAGCAACCATTGACATCCTCCCATCTCTCCTCTCTCTCTCTCTCTCTCTCTCCCTCTCTCTCTCTCTCTCTCTCTCTCTCTCTCTCTCTCTCTTCTCTCTCTCTCTCTCTCTCTCTCTCTCTCTCTCTCTCTCTCTCTCTCTCTCTCTCTCTTTTTCTCTCTTTCTCTCTCTCTCTCTCTCTCTCATTTCTGGAATTCACAGCTACTGGGAAAAACTGGAAGATGGAATTAGATTAATTACGAGAAGGGAGACATGCAAGAAGAAAGATAAATGGAAAAAGGAAGAAGAGAGAGTGAGGATTAAAAGAAATGGATAAATATGATATAAGAAAAGATAGAAGGGCGAGAATTAGAATGTAAGATAAACGGAAGAAAAAGAATGAAAATTATGATAAAATAGTGAATTGTCACAAGAGGCAAAAGAGAAGTTGAATATATGAAGAAGTAATTAAAGGAAATTTTCGATGAAAAGAAGTGAAATTTACCTCAAGTAGAAAAGATGTTACAGAAATAAGAAGTAAACGTGAGAATAAGTTCAGATAATAATATAAAAAATAAATAGGTAAAACTAATTACGTTAGCACTCATAAAAAATATATATGCTTTTTGTTTTTCAAGTCAAAGACCTTTAAGCAAATATTGATTTCAATATCTCTATCAAAGAATGAATATACTTAAACCAGCTATACATATACAGACAGCATGCTTTAAATATTGAGAGGCTAATATGCTCATTCTAGAGACGCACACGGCCTCCTCTGCCTCCATGTTCATTCTCTCTTACTCATGGACTCCCTTTTCTACCAAGGGCTAGGACGTTTGCCTTCTTGCGAAGGACTTGTTTTGGCAGATGTAATCGTTACCCTGAGTGCATGCCCTTGCTAACCTCAGACGTGACGGGGCGCGAACCCTCGACCTGACGCCTCCAAGTCGCGGACGCTAATATACACACTCTAGAAACTTACAACGCATCCTCTGCATCCCATGTTCATTCTTGCTTTCGCACTTCTGCATTTTCTCCTTTAGATGTTCTTTAATTAAATGTATATCTGTGAAATTAATTTTCACAAGTTAACTGTCGGGAACAAATGACTGTGACATGTATATAACTGTTAAGAATGTAGTCACCATGGCTCAAACGGTAGCGTCCTCGACTTTGAGGCGTCAGGTCGAGGGTTCGCGCCCCGTCACGGTCTGAGGTTAGCAAAGGCATGCACTCAGGGTAACGATTACATCTGCCAAAACAATTCCTTCGCAAGAAGGCAACCGTCCTAGCCCTTAGTAGAAAAGGGAGACCGTGACGTAAAACTGAAACAAACTATCTCATACATTCTGAAAACGTTCACCTACAGTACTGTAAATATAATTCCATGTTATATAGTACCATTATAAGCCACAAGTACACAATGACAAATTTTAACTAAGGTACATTTAGAAGCTCACCCAACAATAAGACACCCTCTGAAACAACAGCATATTACCATTTCAAAATTCAAGCTTGGCGCGCGCGGCAAAGGGAGTCTTTGTCTAATTAGTGATGGCG
>JAXCGZ010008774.1:0-5000 GCA_037179515.1 Halocaridina rubra
ATATATATATATATATATATATATATATATATATATATATATATATATATATATATATATATATATATATATGAATCATATTTTACCCCGACCGGGATTCGAACCTAAGTCACAAAATTACTGTACCAAGGCGCTACCAACTACACCACAGAAGATCCAAGAAATAAGCCAACCATACAGCTAACTGCTATACTAGGAATTAACGCATCCTTTCTGAATGCCTTTTTGTTCATATTACAGCTTCTCCCAAATTCACTCATGGCTTCGTTTTCGCATATAATTCAAACATCCCAATATACTATATTTATTCAGATGCGGAAGTACTCTTATGAAATCTTCAGATTTAGCCGTTACCATGGAAGGTCTGCAGGAATAACCCAACTAATATCCTGAGTGTTCTTTCTTGGTTAATGTATTATTGGCTGCCATACCCTTTAATATGTGTGATGCCGCCTCTCTCCATGTAGAAACTGTAATTGATTCAACCTTTCCAACTTATGTGGCACAATTAACACATAAGCGGATGTAGCAGGGTATTTGTGGAACCAACTGCACCATGATCTCGAGCAAGAATATCTTTGCACATAAGAAAAGAGGGAGAGAGAGAGAGAGAGAGAGAGAGAGAGAGAGAGAGAGAGAGAGAGAGAGAGGAGAGAGAGAGAGATCGTTTCTCACAAAAATATTAACACCTGACGTATACTGATGAACAGTGGTCTTCTACGAAGAAAAATGAAACGGCTTAACTGTTGAGAGCTTTTAGACTGGGGGGGGGAAATATATATATATATATATATATATATATATATATATATATATATATATATATATATATATATATATATATATATATATATATATATATATATATATATATATATATATATATATATATATATATATATATATATATATGTTTTTGTATATATAAAAAACACACACACTCACACACACATATATATATATATATATATATATATATATATATATATATATATATATATATATATATATATATATATATATATATATATATATATATATATATATATATATATATATATATGTGTTTTTGTATATATAAAAACACACACACACACATATATATATATATATTATATATATATATATAATATATATATATATATATATATATATATATTATATATATATATATATGTGTGTGTGTGTGTGTGTGTGTGTGTGTTAGATGTAGATATATTAATAAACTGGTGTAGCATCAAAGTGGACTGCATGATTTACACAAGTCTAGAGACACTTTGCTTCATATATCTTCGCCGAAGATAGTGCGTAGAGAGAGCTTCTCCCTTGAGAATTGACAGATCTCTTTGCCAGAAATAATTTTCAGCAAAAGTTCCTTGCAGACCCGGTGTGTAGGCTTACAAAGGCCTCAAGCATGGATCGTCTGGCAGTTAAATAAACACTACTGAACAGACACATCTTGAAAAAACGCAGTGGTGGGTAAGAGCTTCTTTCATATGGTCCAAAGCATCTTTTTCCAAAAAAGATACCGCAACATCCTGAGTTTTAAGTTTACTTATTCTTTTCAAGATAATGTAATTCGGAACTGTGTAAATATTACATGAATTTCATTGATTGTTTCCTTTCATAAGCATATTCTATATATATATATATATATATATATATATATATATATATATATATATATATATATATATATATATATATATATATATATATATATATATATATATCGAAAAAGGTATAAATAAATGTAAATGCCAAGAAAATCAACCCAAAATTGTAAAACCAAAACACTGCAGGGTTTAATTAGAGAGTATTGATTGGTTCCATGCCAGATCAGGGTTAGGAGTTGGTATCCTGTACCCCTCCCTCTCCCCATTACTTTCCCTTTACCTTGTGAGATCGAACCCATTAACAATAGTGACCCCATTCCAAGGACTGCCATCACGACGGGCAACAAAGTGGGGGAATGGTACGATTTTTTTTTTTAATGGATGCTATGACTGAAAAAACTCCCATTCTTCTTCGTCAAATTACTTTATTTACTTCAATGTAACTTTTATACTTCTGTTCACTCAAAGTACACTTCTTCTACTCATTACCACACTTTTTTTTTTTTATAATATAGTTTGTGTATTTAGCTCATACCCTTTTGATTTTGTGTCAGTTGTTATTCTTATTATAATTGTAGACAACGGTAATCCATGACATAATTCCAATAATAAATGTCTACGGCTACCACTTTTTAATCTGTACTTTTATATCTGTTCATGTTTTTCCGTACTCACTCTCCGTGCTCAGATTACTTTTTTTCTTTTTCTTTTTGTAACCTTTGCATTCTGCAATGCTAAACCTACCCACGCTGTTTGTCCAACTCATAAAGTCTGGTTATTTCCCAAGAGTTACTTGTATCAATCCCTCCCCTAATCATTCTATATTAATAATCCTTGTCTGACTCTGTACTGTATAAAGAGCCAAATATGTTTGTGATTTTACTGTTTTTACCCATAAAGCCGGCTGCCATTCCACGTCACATTCCAACGTTCCTACTGCAGGACAAATTTTCAATGTCTCCATTAGCATTCGTTACCAAACTCATGAATCATTCATCTTGTTCTCTTCCGTGTCTAGGAGCCACTTGGGTATGTGATAATATTACTTGAAAGGTAAATTGCAGTTACACTTTGGAGGCGGTAGTTCAACACACTAGTGTATATATATATATATATATATATATATATATATATATATATATATATATATATATATATATATATATATATATATATATATATATATATATATATATATATATATATATATTATATATATATATATATATATTATATATATATTATATTATATATATATATATATATATATATATATATATATATATATATATATATATATATATATATATATATATATAAATATATTATTTTTTAAGGTGTTTGCTGTGTCCTTTTTTCCCACTGCCAGAAAGCGTATTTGTTGATTTCGAACGCTCTCTGTAAAAGAGACTTGCAGAAGACAAACGAACCATTTGGTGTAGCCAATAAATTCATCAGTCTTTAAGCACCTAAGGGAAAACGGTCGTAGTACGAATCGGAATGGGTCGCGCATGCTCTGGTAATTAGCGTCAGTATGCGAGAATGGTTCTAGATCCAGCTTTAATAGAAAAATCACCCACTCTAAACTTAGCGGGATGTGAATGGAAACCGTATTTTATAGACAGAGCGCTCCCAAATCCATTCCTAAATCTGACTAAGAAGAATTTGGAGTAAAGAAGGTATAGCTGACGAGGTATTACCTCTTAATGGAAATGAAGCCCTTTTTCAGGAGATTAAAACGGAAGCTTCTCTTAATATGGATACAGTCTTTGTTCTTGTAATTTTTTAATTATATGAGAATAATATCCATTTGACATATTTCGCTGTATCATTACAGTTCTTCAAACTTCTTTCTAGATTTGTGTGTTCCTCGGTGTTCCCCTGCGTGTCTTAAATATAAACTAATTGGGATGCAGCGAAGGGACTGGGATCCCCCTTCTTTGTATATTCCTCCCACAAAGACTGAAGTTATTTGGCTTTGACTCAGCCACCCCTCTTATAAATGGAATTGTAGCTTGAAAAGTGTATATATATATATATATATATATATATATATATATATATATATATATATATATATATATATATATATATAATATATATATATATATATATATATATATAATATATATATATATATATATATATATATATATATATATATATATATTCCCTGGTATTGATTTGATATTAATATCAGGACTAGATATTTTTAATAATATTTTTACATGGCCCAGATTTGATTACGGCTTTGGTTATGAAAATAGCGGCCACTATTTTCATCTAAAAGTGTATTGGATGGTAATTAATGCTTTAATTAACTACTTGAATTTTCGTGATTCACTCCTGCCAGAGATTATCCGAAAACCAGCTCCTTTTTCCCGTGTATCCTGAATTTACCCAAAAAGAGAAAGAGAGAGAGAGAATATTCATATTTTGTGAGTTCGTATTTGTATATTACGTGTTATATTTAAACTAAGTTTTGTCATACCTTGCACACAATATGTATATATTTCAAGCCTGGTTGTAAATCTCGTTATGGAGAAGCAAAGGCACATTTTAAGATTTATTTATGCTTAGTTGTAATAGCAAATCTAAAATATGAAGCGCTGATGCAATTAAGTGCAAAGCTTACTATTTGGAAGAATTGTCAATAATTAAACGTTGTCTTAATCTTGCGATTTAGAATAATCCATATATATATATATATATATATATATATATATATATATATATATATATATATATATATATATATATATAATATGAGAAAACAAAAATAATATTGAATGAGAGGAGTGCAAATGCTGTTTATCTTCATTAACATTATTTGTTTCAGATAATACCAGTGTCTTTCAGTGTTATAAGCGTTCAGACAGATGTAGTGCATGTATATACATAGTATCTCGCGCTTTAATAGTAGTCACCGATATTTTGATTGCTGCGGCAAGGGATCTGGTAAAAGTACTATTCAGCCACTTAGATACTCATTGAGATTACAGAGTTGGAAGGAACCACCAAGCAAGTGATGCCACTCCCCTTTTTTCCCCTCCTTCGCTCATTTTTTTTCAAGCAAAGAGAAAATGTAGAACCGTGGTTCCCAGTGTGGGGGACAGTTCGAGAATGTGTTAATAGTGGATATATTTTTAGTGAGTGTGTTATTGTGAGTGTGTACGAGTTAATATATACGGTGCATACAATATGCAAAATAAAGTATTTGCGTGTGCATATTTACATGTGTAATTGGTCTATAAAGTACTTTCACTTTTGAATGATAAGAATAATATGTCACAAGTGGGGCATCAGGATTTTAGAGATGCTTAGGTGGGGCTTGGTAAAAAATGGTTGAGAACCAATGATATAAAAGCTTCCGTAGAGGAATTG
>JAXCGZ010008774.1:12500-22974 GCA_037179515.1 Halocaridina rubra
TTTATGTATCTCTATTAATCTCTATTCGAATGGGTATGAACATAAATAGGTTGGAGCGGGGAATTAGGGTTGGATGCCATTCATAACGCCATATATATATATATATATATATATATATATATATATATATATATATATATATATATATATATATATATATATATATACGCACACGTAGACACATATATACGTAAGTGGTGAATGAGGTAAGCTGTCATTTGTTCAGTTAGCTGACGTAAGCTCTTGGAATTGGAGCAGGACAATTATAATGGCTAAAAGGAGATATATGAAAAGTCAAAATTTAAACTGAAATGTTTTGAAAATTATCTTTTCCTCTTAGATATTCCATGTTTTCTTAATTTAACACCTAAACAATATTCCATTTAAATAATTCACTTCATCTCGTTTTTTTTTTTATTAAGATTATTCCAACAGCTACAGATGATAACAGAAAATCTCTACTGCTTAAGGCAATTTAGGTTCAAGAGCAGGCGCTCACATCTCTTGTGTCCGCTTAACTGTAGTCCCTTTTGTTCCCTCCCACAACATCACTTTATTATTTTCCGTCCACTATGTATATTCCCTGGTTGGAAAAGAACTTATTCTTCTTTCATCCTTCAACCTCTTTAAATTGCTGTTTGGCTTAGTTATTATTATTTTTATTATTATTTTTATTATTATTATTATTATTTTATTATTATAAACTGATGGGCAAAAACGGTCCAAGCAATCATTGTAGAACATATTTAAATCGTTTAATCACTGTATAATAACTGCCTCACACAACGTTTCAAACATCTCCTGTGTTCATAGTCATGTACCTATGAATGTTAAAAAAGATATATACATGAACAGTTACTCTAATCAAACCAAATTCGAGTTGTAAACAATTGAAATTTATAAATACAACACATTCACACAAACAGATTAATGAATATATATATATATATATATATATATATATATATATATATATATATATATATATATATATATATATATATATATATATATAATTAAAAAAAACTTTTTATTTTAAGAGTGCCACTTGGGCAACCTTTGTTTAATTTGGGATAAGTTTTTGAAATATATAATGACTGCTATCCTGATTTCATATTTGCTTTTTCCACTCTATGCGAGTATTATCTTGCAGTTATATACGCTGAAAGTATACTTACAGGTTTTAGAATTAGAGATGACGATATTTTCTCCAAAACAACAAAATGATGTATAAATTTTGTATATATAAATTTTACTTGTTTACAACTCGAATTTGGTTTGATTAGAGTAACTTCTTGGCTGTTTCCCCCAATTGGGGGGTAACCGACGTGAAAAAAAAAGAAAAAAATAAGGGGATTACTTTGCTCTTTGGGCAATGACGAGGGAGGTAGCGACCGTTCAGATGGCACTGCTGGAGTGCCACAGCCCATCCTCCCGGCTCTTCCACAACATGTGTCGCTTCATAACTGCCAACTCCCCTACTGCCACTACCACAGGGCTACCTCTGTAAGATGCAGGCCCATGGTAACAGCAGATGCCCATCAGATCTGTGTCACAATCGCTCGCCACTCATTCCTATTCCTAGCACGCTCACTTGCTTCCCTCACTTCATCCATCCACCCAAACCTAGTCCTCCCTCTAGCTTTTCTCCCATCAACTCTCGCATTCATCACCTCTTTCAGCAGTCTTTCATTATCCATCCTTTCCACATGGCCAAACCATCTCAGAACATTCATATTTACTGTGCAAATTCTCTCCTCGCCCTCTTTCATAGGTACATGAATATGAGCACAGGAGATGTTTGAAACTTTGTGTGAGGTATTATAATGTGATTAATTTCAATATGTTTTACGATGTTTGCTTGAACCGTTCTTGCCCTTCAATTTATTATAAGACTTAAGATTCCCTAAAGACAAACGAATATCAGATATTATTATTATTATTATTATTATTATTATTATTATTATTATTTTATTTTATTAATATAAAGAAAGATGATCTGCCATGAAAGAAAACTCCATTAACGTTCACATGTTGCCCCCAAATCTCTTATTTGCTAAGCTTTCTTTCATGTGTTAATGACAAGAAAGTTTGCACCTTGAAAAGTGTTTTGCATCTGTTTTATTTTTATCTCATCTAAGAAATTTTTTTTTCTATGTGAAAGTTTATTAAAGCAAAAAGACATTTGCCTAAAAAGAGTCTGATACACGTAGACATTCGATTATATTTTTCCACTTAACATTTTTTGTTGCTGATATAAGTGGAAAAGATATTTACAACTAGGAAAGCTTTTAACTTATTAACAAGAGCCATAGCCCCACTTGTAAGGGGGTGCCTGAGCCAAGGTAAAATGACTTTACTCTTTAGTACATGGTAGTTGCGTACTTTAATGTAATGACAATTGTGCTGACACATACTCGCATATACATACATGAATTCGGGTATAATCAGTTCATAGCTGTTGCTTCATATTCCTCCCCTCCCGCATATGCAGGTTCCTTAGCACGTTGGATCTCCCTCTGTTCCTACCTGGAATAAACGTTGGCATGTAAACATTGTTTCTTGGGATTCAGGTTTCCTGTCCACGTGTATGGCTTGGGTTGACAGTCTGAATGAAATTTTGGGGTGTGTAGGCGGCTGCTATTGATCCACCAGGGAGAGAAAGAGAGAGAGCGAGATGTGGGGAGAGTGTGTTGCTGGCAATTCGCCAACTGCCCCTGATGACTCTGCCTGCTGCCTTGCACTATATCCCTTTTGTTGTTGCTCCCCCTGCTACTGCTTTTGTTGCGAACTAATGTTGCTGCTTTATTATACTGTTAAGCCTCTGCTTTTGTTCTTTCGTCGTCACTGTTTATTGTCTTACTGCTGCTGCATTGGTATATTTTTTTTTTATTGCTTATGATTCCAATGCAGTAGAAAGGTGGTGAGTGCTGATACTTTCTTCTGAACTTGTTTTTTTTTTATAATATTATCTATGGTTTAGTGATACTTTTGCGGATGTTTCTACATCGTGACCTAATCGCCTTTGTATTTTTATTTTTTCGATATATCTGCTTCGACCACAGCTGCTCCCAATGGTGATATTGCAGATGAAACTGTTATAGCTATTTCTTTACTAACTTTCTGTATATTAGAATTTAAATGTCCATCTTTTGTTTTCAGTTGGGCAGTGTTACATAATATGTTTAATCGGTTTTTTTTTTTCTCCTCCATGTATATGATATTGATGGATTTATTTCTTTGAGTGACTTCCGATGATTTACCTCCCCCATTATTTCATTTCCTCCTCTTCATTTTTCTTCTCATCTTCCCTTCTCGCAGAATTGCGACGTACTTGCTGACTCAGCTGCGCGTGTCCGCAATCCATACTACTACTTGGTAGCTCCTGCGCAACTGCATTTTCGCTCTTTATTTGTTTCCATTCTTATGTCATTTTATTTTATTTTATTAGTAGTTTTATATAAAGTCAGTTGACGTTCTTATCCGTGGGTTAGAACTCTCTTCCTCCTATTGTCTTTCCTGATTCATATGACCTATCGCCCTTCGAAAAGCTGGTCTATCGTCATCTCAGGGCCTAATTCTCCCATATCTCTAGGTCCTCATTACTTCGACTATTCTTACATCCTGTCCTTTTCCTATTTTAGATCATTGCCTTATTTCTGCCTTGTCCTTAACCTTCTTTTTCTTCATCTTAATGTATTCTTGGTGCCCAGGCCTGATAAGCGCAGTTTTCTTACCTGTTCCGGTATCACACTCATAAAAAAAAATTATGAGTGTATTTATCCTTGTTACGGGAGTAAAATCAGTATAACTGCTCTTTTCATGGTAAAGCTGTGCATAATTTTTCAATATTTGAAAAAAAATTATAGTATCTCTAAAATTATTAAAGGAAATAGCTGTATTCCTGCAAAAAATTACTATCTTTTCACTCGTGCTATATCAGTCTCATCTCAAATTTTGTACTTGCATATATCACCTCGTAGATTTGTTTCATATAAAAAAGTATTGTTTCAAATCTCAAGTTGCAACATAGATTAGAAAAGGGTTCAACACTTTTGTATGCTTTCCCAAAGTGAAGATAATAAAACGTCAAGACCTTTAGTTAGTGTTTATTATTATTATTATTATTATTATTATTATTATTATTATTAAAGTTTCCTTGGACAAACTCATATATATATATATAATATATATATATATATATATATATATATATATATATATATATATATATATATATATATATGTGCACTTATGTAATCACGAGACACTTGTGACAGTACGAAAGTTATTATATTGCTTGAGTTGTATAATTTTGCATACATTAGTGTGTACAGTACACGTACATAATTTTTTTCATGAATATTATATATATGTGGTTATAGGTCACTGACCCTTTTTGAATACTATGTTATTTATTGTGTGTTTCCTTTCTTTTTCTTCCCCTTTGCCTTTAGGTTTCCAAGTCTTGGTGACTAAAATTCCCTTTTCTCCCAACTCTACAAAATTATCTGGGAAGTTTTCAAGGAAACCATGTGGGTCGTGATTTTCTTTTTCTTTTTTATAATATTTTTCCGTTTTTTCTTCATTATATAGATAAGTTTATAACTACATTGCTTATTTTTTAACTTCTGGATTCCATAAAATATTTTCAAGAAATCTTTGTTGTTAAAATGTGAGCTTTATTAAATTGCTTTTCCTTGTCGTGAATGATAGCGTTTCTAATATATGAAGCTTATTTTTGTTGCTTGGTGAACAGACGCTAGTAAAGAAAGATAAATTTCATTCACGCAGGTTTTCGAGATGATCACGACAATAGCTTAGCGACAATCCCACATACTCATACGCTGAGTCTCCTTCATATTGCAAGAGAAGTCTGTCGTCTTGTGCCCTAGGTTTTTGAATGCTTCTGCGAAAAACATGCCACTTATACCTTCTCGTCCTTTACTTTAGTCACTGAGCTTTTGAATTCCTCTCCATTCACCTAGGTTTTATTATTTTTTTTATTAATATATGTAGTGTTTAAATATTCCAAACTGGTCACAGTAAACGACAAACAAAAATTATATGTTTATATATATATATTGTTCTTTATAAAATATTGAACAGTTCCGTTTAAATGTAGTTTTTAGTAAAAAGTTGTTTATACGTGACCATTATTTGCATCTCAGCGGATCATCTCCAGAAATTCACCCAGAAAGTTTCGAATTTGTCTTTCCATAGTGGTTTGTTTGATATTACTTTGTACCGTTTAGAATTAGCGTCCCTCTTTATGTAAACACTGCCAGATCAGTATTTTGAGTAAGTACAATAGAATGCTATTTTAGGGCACTGGTATAGCGGAATCTTTGTGCGCTTGGGTTTTGCTAAAGTCTGCCCTACAGCTTGATGAGAGAGAGAGAGAGAGAGAGAGAGAGAGAGAGAGAGAGAGAGAGAGAGAGAGAGAGAGAGAGAGAGAGAGAGAGAGAGAGAGAGGTTTGCTTTTTCTCAGTGGATCAAACGCGAAGACTTTTAGTGTTTTTTGTGCAAGTAGCAGCATTATATCTCCTGAAATGCGACTGAATGACGTTTGAGTATTTTTGAATATCTGCATATTTATCTTCATGTTGAGAGAGCCTCTTGATTGTAGTGGGTAGGTCGGTAACATCCATGAAGTGGAAATATCTTTTTCTATACTTAGCATGCCAGTAATTTGGGTTGCGAATGTGTGGTTTGTTGTCATAACATTCTTTTTTTTATGAGTGTGACAGCGGGACAGGCAAAAGCTGCCCTCATCAATAAAGACCTGGGCACGAGAAAGCACCAAAACCAAGGAAAAGAAAAAGGTTAAGGACAAGGCAGAGATGAGGTAATGTTACACAAAGGAAAACAACGGACAGAAAAAATAGTCAAAGTACAGAGGACCTAGAGATATGGAGGATTAGGCCCTGAGATGACGATAGATCCGCTTTTTGAAGGAAGATAGGTCATGAGAATTTGGAAAGACAGAAGGAGGAAGAGAGTTCCAGAGTCTGGAGGTAGATGGGAAGAAGCAGTCGCTGCACCAACCAATCCGTGAGCTGCAAATCTCAACACAGTACCCATGAGATGAGGCCGCTTGGCGAGTGTTGCGTGGCCTCGGCAGTGGTGGAGGGATGCAACTCGCCATCAGAGCAGCGATAGAAGTAGTAGCGATAGGAAAGAGAAAGGGATGATACCTTATGGCGAAGAGAGAGAGAATCCAGATTAGAAGTAAGAGAAGGATCATTAATGAGTATGACTGCCTTAGATTCCACCCTATCAAGGAGATAAGTATAAGAAGAAGCATCCCAGATATGTGAGCAGTATTCTAAGCATGGCTGGATGAAACCTTTATAGATTTTAAGTAACTGTAAAGATGAAAAGTAATGGCAAAAACGAAACAGAACCCCTAATTTTTTGGATGAAGATTTAGAAATTTGGACGATGTGATTTCTCCAAGACAAGTTAGAGGCTATATGGATTCTTAATATGTTGATAGAATTTAGAGGGTATTTCGTCAATTTCGAAGACAATAGGATTATCAGGGGGAGAAGAAGATAATGAGATAGCCAGAAACTGTCTTGGAGGCATGGAAAGTAACTAAATTTGGAGTGCCCCACTTAGATATCCTCTGCAAGTCGGAGTTGAGAGTAGAAGAAAGAGTGATACGAGACTGATTACGAGTAGCAGATGAAGATTGTGAGCAAAAGGCAGATGAAAAGTGAAGGGTTGAATCGTCAGCAAAGGCATGAAGAAGAGAGGAGGATGGGGATTGTAGAAGACCATTGATGAAGAGAAGTAACAGAGTAGATAAAACAAAAGAGCCCTGTGGAACACCATTGGTAACAGAGAAAGGGCTAATGTCGCACCATCAACAACTACAGATATAAAACGGTCAGAAAGAAAACTAGAAATCAAAGAACCGAGAGAAGGGGTAAAGCCATAGGCAGGGAGTTTGGCCAACAGAGCCTTGTGCCAGACTCTGTCAAAAGCCTTAGAGATATCAAAGCTGACGACAAAGGAATCCACATAGCTCCTCAGAGAAGATGACCATACATGAGTAAGATAGGACAGGAGGTCACCAGTGGATCTTGCTATGTGGAAGCCGTACTGGTGATCGGAAGTAAGTTAGATTCAAGGCGTTTCAAGAAGTGAGCATTGAGCAAAGTATCTTCAGGGAGTCTTGATGCTTTGTTCTTGAAGCTCCATTCTTTTCACTCCAAAGCTCCTCCCCCAATTAATTTAATTTCAGTAATCTTGTTGTAAATTATTGAAGACATAACGCAAAACTTACTTAAAAGTATTTTCCAGGAGAATTTCGTATTTATAAAGACAGAAATAAATAGGTTGTTCTGGTAATTTTCAGGTTTTAAGAGTAGGCAGAAATTTTACTCTAGGTTTGTTATGGAATAATTGATAAAAAGAAACACTTCTGCACTTTCCAGAGAGAGAGAGAGAGAGAGAGAGAGAGAGATATGCTGTCGGGAAGAAAATTGGTCTGGGAGCAGTTGGCGTCTCTGAGGTGTACCAACGTCTATTATTTTTTTTCTTTCAAGACGATTTAGGAGTTTCAGTCTGTAGTGTGTTATGGTTTTAAAAAAAGGAAAACCTACAAAATAAAGTGAATATATAAAGTTGGAAATTTATCTTTCTTAAGACCACTGTTTGAGATGCGAAAGAGGATACTGCTTTTTGGACATGATTTGCAATCTCGAAAATCTCAGTACAATTTTTGGCGCTTAGGCAAATCTGTTTCGATGCGACAGTTTATAATAGTTCTATCCCCAAATCACACGTGGGAAAAAAGAAGTAAAATGTTTGTCTGTGTATGTGTGTGTGTGTAACAGAAATAGCCATCTATCTATCTATCCATCTATCCATCTATATATATATATATATATATATATATATATATATATATATATATATATATATATATATATATATATATATATATATATATATAGGTATATAGATAGATAGAGAGAGAGAGAGAGAGAGAGAGAGAGAGAGAGAGAGAGAGAGAGAGAGAGAGAGAGAGAGAGAGATTGTATCCGAGTGCCTGAGTGTTCTCTTCCTTCTATATGTGTGTGTCTTACAGGGCATTTTCTTCATTCCCCGTAAGCGGGGAACAAGAATGACGCCTCCATGTTTGCTTTCGTATCAGAAAAGTCTACTAAACAGTTCGGAGGGGACTCGAAGTCCCTTTCGTATTTACCTTCCCAAAAGAGTCAGAGCATACAATGTGTTTTGGTTTGGAAACTCGGTCCAGAATTTAAGTTTACTCTATGAGTGAGCGTGGTTGTTGAACGAGTAATAGTAAAGGGGAGGAGTTTTGTAGTGTGTGTGTGTGTGTGTGTGAGAGAGAGAGAGAGAGAGAGAGAGAGAGAGAGAGAGAGAGAGAGAGAGATATATGAAACAAAGGTGAATGTGTGTGTGCTTTGACTCTGTCATTCGCCTTACAAGAGGTTTTATGGCCAATATATTACCGCAATCCCTACCTAGTAGACTTATCAATTTGGTAAGGCGCTTCCAACTTCCATCGAAGATGTAACAAGAGAGAAACCTGTCAACTAACTGCTATATCTAGGGAATGATGAAAGTACTGACTGTCCGTGGTCATTTTACTCACTTCTCAACCTCGGTGGTGGCAAGTTTTCATAGTTAATTAAAATTCATGCTATATTGGCATCTACAGAGTTCAGTTAAACACTTTATTATATATAAAATCATGTGCTTAGTTACTATAGCCGGAAGTATAAGAACAGAGAGGAACCTCTTAGCTAATTAGCTGACTAAGGGAATGAACACACACTACGGTGTTTGTGTTCATATTACCCACTTATATCAGCCATAGGTGTAGCTTGTTTACGCTTTTAATTCAAATCCCCACTCTAGATATCTACAATGACCAAGTACACACATTATGTGAAATCATCGAGCATATTTTTGCCCCAGAACGGGATTTTCTCATATTTAACTTTATCCTAAATTGTAAAAGTACTTCTGATGTATTTGAGTTTTCCAGTCAGACAACTTGCCTTAGAATGGCAGTAAATAAGCTCACTTTAACAGTTATGTCGCTGTATAGCTTGAAGTATTCTATCATTATTTGCACGGCAAAATGTAATTAATTGACGAATCGCCTTATTGCAGTGAGATTTGAATCGCTCATTCATGACAGCCTAATCATTCAATGGAATTTATTAAATTTCGGGGAAATTCAATGAATGGTTATTCGTTTGATGCTGTCAGAAAGATTTGATTGATTTTGAAATCTCTCGTTGGAATATTCCGTATGGCAACTCAATTATTTTTATTATTATTATTATTACTTTTGTTGTTGTTGTTGTTGTATTTATTATTATTATTACTGGTCTCCCACGCGATCGCGGCTTTGGTTCGCGGCCAGCCGTGGTATGAGGTAAGAAAGGGATTCACTCAGGATAACGATCACACCTACCAAAACCAAAGTCCTTCGCAAGAAGGCACCGTCCTAGTCCGTAGTAGAAAAGGGAGTCCGTGACGTAAAAGTGATCTCATCACTATTATTATTATTATTATTATTATTATTATTATTATTATTATTATTATTATTATTATTATATTATTTTCTTCTAAATATAACTTTCCTTTAGATTGGAGCTCTCCTGGCAATTAGCATTACATTTTTATTTTTCGAAAACTTCAGAACATGTCAGTAATGTGGGAGGATTTTGATAGAAATATTTAATTATTGAATCATGAAGGATATTACTGCATGGAAATGTAAGTAGAATTAACAGTTTTGAATCGAAAAGATGTATATGATGAATATGTGAAAAATATCATTACGCTCAAAGTGAAATTCATCATTACTAATAAAGAGAAAAAAAGTTTCTTTATGAACTCTTGAATGATCATAAGTATTCGTTTTTGTGGAAGTAACTATAATTGACGGGCGCGCGCGCGCGCGCACACACACACACACACACACACACACACACACACACACACACACACACACACACACACACACACACACACACACACACACACACACACACACATATATATATATATAAGAGCTAGGCTGTGTCAGTTATTCTTTCGGTGGTAGCTACTAAGCACATGATTTTACATATAATAATGTATTAATTGAAATTTGTCGATGGCAATAAAGCAGGAATTTGAATTAAGTAAGAAAACATGCCACGATTGAGGTTGCGAAATGAGTAATATGATCACGCAGAGTTAGTACTATGATCACATTCCCTGGGTCATCTGTACATTGTACATACGCAAACACTTAAAAGTTATTTTACGCAGTCAAATACTTCCCTTATCTTGTTGTGAAATAGAATAGGACTTTTATATAGAGGAGGTAATTTATGAGTGTGAAGCAGGGACAGGCAAAAAAACTCCCCTCATCAATAAAGGCCCGGATACGAGAAAACATTAACACGAAGGAAAAGGAAAAGGTTATGGACAAGGC
>JAXCGZ010008775.1:0-22948 GCA_037179515.1 Halocaridina rubra
ATATGAACAGTCTCGTCTTACAACAAATATTAGTTTTTGTACTCACAATACTCTGCAGGATTTCAGATTTATGGAAATTATGGTAAAGTTTTCCACTAAGCACTTTAGTCACTCGAAACAGTTACAAATTTAAGAGGAGCAATTCCGTGTGTCACTGAACGCGGTGTGATTGTGTGTGTGTGTGTAATTACCTAATTGTAATTACCTAATTGTGTTTACGGGAAAGAGCCCAAAGCTCGTATCTTCCCGTCTCCTCATCGGTTCCATTTTAGACTTAGTGATACTTATCATACCTGTCCTTAAAACTATGGATTGAGATAGCATTAACTACCTCCTCGCTTAGCCAATTCCAATTATCAACTACTCTTATACTGAAAAAGTATTTCCTTACATCCTGCAAAGAAGTTTTCTTACCAAGCTTCAAACTATGACCTCTAGTTCTAGAGCCAGCCATATCAAAATATCGATCCCTATCCACTCTATCATAACCATGAAGGAATTTAAAGACTCACCATGTGTGTGTGTGTGTGTGTGTGTGTGTGTGTGTGTGTGTGTGTGTGTGTGTGTGTGTGTGTGTGCGTGTGTTTTTGTTGAAAAGAGCCCTATGCTCGTAATTCCCCATCTCCAGGTAGGTTCCATTTTTATACTAAATGTTGCTTATCATTTAGTATAAATGATAAGCTGTATAAACAGTTAGCATTAAATACTTCCTCTTTTATATGTGTATATATTTGTGTTTGTGTGCATATATATATATATATATATATATATATATATATATATATATATATATATATATATATATATATATATATATATATATATATATATATATATATATATATATATATATATATATATATACATATATATATATATATATATATATATATATATATATATATATATATATATGAATCTATCGAGTTAGAACATTCACAGATACGAACAAAACTTACCAATTATCTATCCATGTATTAATTGATGCATTACTCATCTGTCCTGTATTATTACATTATTATTGCTGTATTGAATTCACTCATGCTGAATACTTTATGTTTTATAATCATAGTTAAATGTCTAGCCTAAGTACTATAAAATACTGCATATGTATGTACTGTGCTTATTTTTACCTATACACAACTTACAAACAATTCTACATACAAACGAACTTCTGGAACCTAACTCGTTCGTAAGTTGGGGAGTGTATATATATATATATATATATATATATATATATATATATATATATATATATATATATATATATATATATATATATATATATATATATAATTTTTTTTTTTTTTTTTTTTTTTTAAATTATGAGCGTGACACCGGGACAGTCGAAAACTGCCCTCATCAGTAAAGGCCCGAGCACAAGATAACACCAAGACAAAGGAAAAGAAAAGGTTAAGGACAAGGCAGAGATGAGGTAATATTACACAAAGGAAAACGACAAAAAGAAAAGCAGTCAAAGTACAGAGGACCAAGAGATATGGAGGATTAGGCCCTGAGATGACGATAGATCTGCTTTTTGAAGGAAGATAGGTTATAAGAATTAGGAAAGACAGAAGGAGGAAGAGAGTTCCAGTGTCAGGAGGTAGATGGGAAGAAGCAGTCGCTGCATCGACCAATCCGCGAGCTACAAATCTCCACACAGCACCTGTGAGATGAGACCGCTTGGCGAGTGTTACGTGGCCTTGGCAGTGGAGGAGGGATGCAGCTCGCCAACTCATACAGATTTTTTTTTTATTATGAGCGTGACACCGTGACAGGTGAAAACTGCCCTCATCAGTAAAGGCCCGGGCACAAGATAACACCAAGACAAAGGAAAAGAAAAGGTTAAGGACAAGGCAGAGATGAGGTAATATTACACAAAGGAAAACGACAAAAAGAAAAGCAGTCAAAGTACAGAGGATCAAGAGATATGGAGGATTAGGCCCTGAGATGACGATAGATCTGCTTTTTGAAGGAAGATAGATTATAAGAATTAGGAAAGACAGAAGGAGGAAGAGAGTTCCAGTGTCTGGAGGTAGTTGGGAAGAAGCATCGCTGCATCGACCAATCCGCGAGCTACAAATCTCCACACAGCACCTGTGAGATGAGGCCGCTTGGCGAGTGTTACGCAGCCTCGGTAATGGAGGAGGGATGCAGCTCGCCAACTCATACAGATTAATAACTATAAAACATGTGATGATAACATATGCAAAGAGTCACTTGGATATAAAGGAATAGCAGCGGAGCAAGCATATTCACATATTTAATATATGCATCCTCAGAGCGACTAAATATGCAATATATACCGAAATAAAAAAAATTTAAAAAATTAAATTAGGTTCAAAATAAAGTGTGCCTAAAGCGAATTCTAAAACGCTTAAAAATGTATTTAATTATCTAAATTACAGAGATGTCACAGCATATTAAAATTACTCAACTATTCTTTAAGGTGTCGTTCACTAAAATTCTTTTACAACAATTATAAAACTGAAATGGGACCTTACTCCTAATGAAAATTAAAAGGATTAATTATCAGAATAACCAAATCAGACCTACCAATATAATATGTTCCGGTTTTACGTCTTTTCCATCAAGGGCTAGGACGGTTGTCTTTTTGCTAAGTACTTGTTTTGGCAGATGTAATCGTTACCCTGAGTGCATGCCCTTGCTAACCAGACCGTGACGGGGCGCGAACCCACAACCTGACGCTTCAAAGTCGCGGACGCTACCACTTGAGCCACGGTGACTACCCTAGCAATATAATATGATTGCATCAAAATAACTGTTCCATTAAAAGTACAAAAAAAAAGATTTTTCTTTACATATCAAACAAGGTCAAGAACTTTGTAAAACGTCGTGTGGTGACATAAAGTGTATGACATTGTTTGATAACTCAAGGATTTGATTTTAATGTTTTTTTTTTATGATTTTAACTGGACAGATTTAATATGTAGTGAAATTGTATTGTTAAGATTATTTATTTATTTTGACAAATAACCTGCTTAAATTTTATTAGCAATTAAAGCTTTTCATTTTTAATTTGTTGAAACGATTTTTGGTGATTGACCCCGATAAAATTCAATTAAGTAAAACTGTATTTGCATACTGTGAATATCTTTGTAATCTAGTTAATATATTTAATATCTTTCTCCCTTTTCTTTTATGATTGTGACACCAGGACGGGTCAAAAATTAATAATATAAAACAGCCCTCGTCGGGCCTGGGCACGAAGAATATATAAAGTGAAGAGAAACAGAGATTGGGAGTGCTGTGACTTGTCGGATGTGAAGGATAATAAGAGATGTATAATGAATATCCAAGAATATTCAGTGTTGATGTAGGCATAGAAAAAGAACCTTAACTGAAGGATGACTTAAGATCGAACTGTCTTCGACGGTTTTTTAAGCTCAAATTAAATAGAGTCATGTTAAATTTGAAACTTCGGTACTTTTGCTTAAGTGTGATTACCTAATTGTGTTTACGGGAAAGAGCCCAAAGCTTGTATCTTCCCGTCTCCTCATCGGTTCCATTTTCTACTTAGTGATTATTATCATACCTGTCCTTAAAACTATGGATTGAGATAGCATTAACTATCTCCTCGCTTAGCCAATTCCAATTATCAACTACTCTTACACTGAAAAAGCATTTCCTTACATCCTGCAAAGATGTTTTCTTACGATGCTTCAAACTATGACCTCTAGTTCTAGAGCAAGCCATATCAAAATATCGATCACTATCCACTCTATCATAACCATGAAGGAATTTAAAGACTGTCACCATATCCCCCCTCAATCTTCTAGCTTCGAGTGATGGTAAATCTAATTCCCTCAGCCTCTCATCATAACTGAGATTGCGTATTTCTGGCACCACTTTCGTGGCATGTCTTTGAACTTTTTCAATCTTAGCTATGTGCTTTTTCAAGTGCGGATTCCAAAAGGGGGCTGCATATTCAAGTTTTGGCCTCACATTGGTTTCATAAATATTTCTTACATTTTCTTGTCCATGTGCCTGAAGGCTACCCTTACATTTGATAAGAAGGCATATGCAGCCCTTACTATGCCATTTATATGTATTTCTGGAGACAAATCTGCCAGTATGTTTACTCCTAGATCTCACTCATTTTCTGTCTCTTGAAGTTGTACTCCAGCCACCGAGTAGTCAAGCTTGGGCCTTCTTGCACTTGAACCCATTCTCATTACCTTACATGCGTGTGTGTGGGGCCGCGATTGCTCATTGGATGAGCATCAGAGACGGGAATCGACTTATGCGTCTTCGATTTCACCGCAAGACGTTAAAGGGGCATCTAGCTTTAAACCCGAAGCTCTATCAAGCCTATGTCCACCCCTATTCGAATGGGAATTAATTGTCATGCATAAGAGAGGGCATTAAGTAATATATATATATATATATATATATATATATATATATATATATATATATATATATATATATATATATATATATATATATATATATATATATATATGTCTGTATCTATATAACTATCGATCTAACTATCTATCTATATACCTGACCATTTATCTATATAGCTCGCTCCTCTCTCTCTCTCCTCTCCTCTCTCCCTCCTCCTCTCTCTCTATATCACTATATCATATATATATATATATATATATATATATATATATATATATATATATATATATATATATATATATATATATATATAAGGTGAGTGAGAGTATAGATATAATATAATTTAAAGCATGTTCACGCCTGATTATTTGGAACATTTTAGCACTTTGAGATCTTACTGATGTATACAAACTCTGTAAAACAGATATATATTTTAGAGGTAGGATAAAAATATTTTATGGATGGAATGATTATTTTGAAGCACACTTCATATCAAATATCAATTGCCCATTGCTTTTTCCTTATTTTCTATAAAGTACCTCCAATTACAGAATTAATATAATTTTTTCAATTTTATTTTGGTAGCTGGACTGGGTGTGTGAAGATGACTGGAAGCCCGCCTTCAGCCAGTCATTGTTCTTCGTAGGATCCTCTGGTCGGGCTCCCCATTTTTGGATGGTGTGCAGACAAATGGGGACGTCTTCCTATCATTGTTTTTACAAATCTATTAGGTGGAGTAATGGGTATTGCGTCAGCCTTCGCCCAGTCCTTCTTCTCATTTACTGCCTTGAGATTCATCGTTGGTTTAACTTACGATATACATTACATGGCTGCCTATATACTTCGTAAGTTCTATAGCAGTTTTAACATTAGATACAGTGCTTCTGAATACTCTTCAAAACTGAAATACTGTCATTGCAAGCAATAAGCCAATTATTTGCTTTAAGTAAAAGCAAAGGTTATGCTTTTCATGCCCAGTAATGCTTCCTCATACACGTCCAAGTGGAGTTTTCATAGTATGAAATTAATTCAGCACAAGTATTCCCAAAAATGACAACCCGTCTTTCACTTTTGCAGTTCTCGAATATGTGTCCAGTAAGTACAGAACAATCATGGCGAATGTGCCCATCATGATTTTCTTAACGGCAGCTATGTGTGCTCTACCATGGATTGCATATTGTCTAGCTGACTGGTCACTACTTGCCATTACAATCCATGCACCACAGCTTATATGCATTGCTTTCATATGGCAAGTTTTTGGTTTCATATCAAGTTTCTGTGTATCATGTGTGTATGTATGTATATGTGTGTGTGTGTGTAGAATATGTGTGTCTGTGATTACCTAATTGTGTTTACGGGAAAGAGCCCAAAGCTCGTATCTTCCCGTCTCCTGATCGGTTCCATTTTTAGACTTAGTGATACTTATCATACCTGTCCTTAAAACTATGGATTGAGGTAGCATTAACTACCTCCTCGCTTAGCCAATTCCAATTATCAACTACTCTTACACTGAAAAAGTATTTCCTTACATCCTGCAAACAAGTTTTCTTCCGAAGCTTCAAACTATGACCTCTAGTTCTAGAGCCAGCCATATCGAAATATCGATCCCTATCCACTCTATCATAACCATGAAGGAATTTAAAGACTGTCACCATATCCCCCCTTACTCTTCTAGCTTCGAGTGATGGCAAGTCTAATTCCCTCAGCCTCTCATCATAACCGAGATTGCGTATTTCTGGCACCAGTTTCGTGGCATGTCTTTGAACTTTTTCAAGCTTAGCTATGTGCTTTTTCAAGTGCGGATTCCAAAAGGGGGCTGCATATTCGAGTTTTGGCCTCACATAGGTTACATAAATATTTCTGAACATTTCCTTGTCCATGTGCCTGAAGGCTACCCTTACATTTGATAAGAATGCATATGCTGCCCTTACTACGCCATTTATATGTATTTCTGGAGACAAATCTGCCAATATGTTTACTCCTAGATCTCTCTCATTTTCTGTCTCTTGAAGCTGTACTCCAGCCACCGAGTAGTCAAGCTTGGGCCTTCTTGCACTTGTACCCATTCTCATTACCTTACATTTTGAGGTATTGAATTTCATTAGCCACTTTTCTGACCACTCATGCAGATTATTTAGATCCTCCTGAAGTTCTCTACCATTGTTCTCGTTTTTTACTTTCTTCACAATCTTTGCATCATCTGCAAACATATTCATGAATGAATTTACAGACTCTGGTAGGTCATTTACATATACAAGGAACAAAAGTGGCCCTAAAACTGAACCCTGTGGAACTCCACTACTAACTCTTCTCCATTCAGACACTGAGTGTCTTACTCTAACCCTCTGTTCCCTTCCTTCTAAGTAAGTTTTTATCCATTCCAAGACATTTCCACCTATTCTAGCCATTGATTGCAGCTTCCTAATAAGTCTCCCATGTGGAACAGTGTCAAACGCTTTCTGGAAGTCTAGGAATATGCAATCTGCCCAACCCTCTCTTTCCTGTAAGATTTGGCTTACCTCATCATAAAATTCTAATAAGTTTGTTACTGTTGATCTTCCTTCTCTGAAGCCATGTTGCCTCACTGACAAAAAGTTGAAGGATTCCAAGTGAAGAGAGATATGTTTCCTTAGTAGTTTCTCCATAAGTTTGCAAACTATGCTGGTCAAGGAAACTGGTCTATAGTTCAGAGCCGTATCCCTCCTTCCCTTTTTGAAGATAGGTATCACATTTGCTTGTTTCCAGCATCTTGGAATCTCCCCCGACTCCAATGACTCCTTAAATATGATACTTAGTGCCACTGATATTGTGTTTGCGCATTTTTTAAGCACATGAGGGGATATGTCATCAGGACCTGTAGCTTTATGAACATCTAAATCCATCAGCGCCTTGCATACCTCTGTGGCTGTAAGGTTGATGTTCTCTAATACCGGCCCTTGAGCTTCTATCACTGCAATCTGAGGGGGTGGGGTATTTTCTACTGTAAATACTGACTGAAACTCCTTGTTCAATTCTTTGCAGATCTCTTCGTCCGTCTCAGTGATGCTTCCATCCGCTCTCTTTAGCCTTAAAACCTGTTCTTTTACCTTCAGTTTTCCTCTGATAAAGCTGTGGAAAAGCTTGGGATTTTCTTTAGCCTTCCTGGTGATGTCCCTCTCATAATCTTTCTCTGCCTCTCTCCTTTTACTTAGGTAGTCATTTCTTGCTCTTTTGTAGGTTTGCCAGGCATTTATGTTTTTTCTCCTCCTATACCTTTTCCAGCATTTGTCTCTCCACTCCTTAGCTCTTTTACACCCATTATCGAACCATTTCTCTCTGGCATGAATTACACCTACTTTGGTGACAGGTATGCAGCAATCTACTATCTTCCCATATTTCTCACAAAAGATGTCATACATTTCTTGTACAGATTTGTTGTAAAATAAGGTTCTCCAGTCAATAACTGCAAAAAGCTCATTCATTTTGATGTAATCTCCTTTCTGATAGTTCCTCCTCATGTCCTCAGTGCCTCTACTCTCAGGAAGAATGTCTTCAATGATATACTCCATCAACAACACACAGTGGTCACTCTTTCCAATTGGTGGTTCATACTCAATATTTTCAATATCCAACACATTATCTGTGAACACCAGATCAAGTAGTGATGGCTCATCCCCACCCCTGGCTCTTGTTGGTTCCATTACATGTTGGTGTAGGAAATTCCCTTGTACGCAATCTAGGAATCTTGCCCCAAAGGAGTCCTCACCACTGTGTGGGTCAAGATTTATCCAATCTATCTCTTTATGATTAAAGTCTCCCATAATCAAAATCCTACATTTTTTCTCCCGCGCCATGTTAACAACTGAGTTTATGACTTCAATCGTACCTATATGACTTTCCTCATAAATTTCAAGCCTATTTTGGTTCCTTGGTGGGTTGTATACAACAGTTATTATAATGCTCTCTGACCCAGTATTTATGCGAGCAACAAGAAATTCCCTGAACTCACTTTCTATAGCCAAGTTTATCTCTTCAGCTTGAATCCTCTCACTTATGAGCAGTGCTATCCCTCCACCAGTCCTCTCAGATCTTTCGACCCTTAGTATTCTGAAGCCCTTAGGAAAAACTGTGACACTGTTTATGTCCTCACTCAACTTAGTCTCTGTAATTGCTACTATATCTGCCTTACTGTTGTGAATCCTATCTTTTAATTCTACTGCCTTACCAGCTAATCCATCAGCATTTGTGTATAACAATCTTAATGAGGCCCCATCCCCTGATCTTCTGTCATTATCTTCTTTATCTCCCCTTTGTCTGGAAGTATTCCGTAACGAAAATTTTTCTTCTCTTCCTCATTTCTTTCATCATTTAACCTTCTTGCCTCTTGCAACAGGTTTTTGATCTTTCCCATCTCTTCCTGTGTTCTGTATCGTCTAATGAACACTCCTTTGCATTCTTGAAGGTCTTTTAGACTTTTTTTTCTCAACAATATTTCCCTACATGTCTCCCCTCTCTCAAAGGTTACTTTTGTTGGTCTCGGCTTTCCTTCCCTCGAATATTTACCTAGTTGGTGTATGTTTACAATATCCTCAGGACCACATGCTACTCCAAGCTTTCTTATCAGGTCTACAACCCTAGCTTTATTTTCTTCAAGTCTCCCCTGCCATGTTGGCTCCTGGGATTCACTTATGCCTGAGATTACCACTGTCTTCTCCTTATCAAGTGCCTGTCTGATGAGTGGGTTTGCCCTTTCCATCACAACGTCTTTCATTTTTTCGATTACTGTCTCTTTATAATCAACTGTTTGTATGTTTTCCAGTGCCACCACCTTTACAGCCTCTTTTACTGCCACATTCCCCTTTAGTGCATCAGCAAAGGACGTTTTCATGGCATCATTTTCCATATTCAGCTCCTGGAACTCTTTTCTGAACTGTTCAGTGTTTTCCTTAATCTGAACATTCCAAGCAGCAATCTCGTCTCTCTCAGAGGATAGCAGTGAACTAACATCTAATTCCTTTAGGTTGTCATTTAGCTGTTTGTTTTTATCTTCTTGATTAGAAATTCTAGATTCTAGTTGACTCTTTTCCCCTTCCAGCTTCTTTATTCTTTTTTCTAGTTCCTTTCTCTCCTGCCCTTGTGCTTTATTTGCTTCCTCCAAAGATCTTATTTGTTCTCTGAGTGTTTCATTCTCTTTCATTTCTCCATCCATATTCCGAATTTTATCATCAAGGCTTGTAACCATTTCCTCTAACTTCTTGATTCTCTGTTTAAGTCCTCTGATGACTACCCCTTCTCCCGACCCATGGGTGGGAGAGGTTTGGGACAGAGATGGCTTCATTTTTATGTTCTCCCTCTCACAGAATATAGAAAGAAGACGAGAAAGAGGAAAAAAAAAAAAAGAAAAGAGAAAAACTTCTAATTTACCTTCACACAGAATTTTTATATCTCCATATAAGTGCTATTTCGTGACTCAGTTTGCCTCCTTTCTGGTAACACACATCTTAACTTAAAAACTTGACCATGGTAATTTAAGTATAAAAAGAAAAAGAAAAACAAAAGTCAAACCTGAAGGAAAATTCGAATTTGTGTTCGAGGTGGCACCCACCTGTTTCTGTTATATATTCTTCCTAACTGATAAACTGACTTGCTAACCAAGATATGTTATCACGGGATTTAGACTTTACATTTAACTCAATATATATACAAAATAACAAAATAGCAAACGAGAAAGCTAAAAGAAAAGCAAAAAAAATGAAGAAAATAGGACTGCTGTACTACTTGGCAACTTAACTCAGTACTGTTGACAGGTGGGTATTTGGTAATTTTTTTTTTCTTTTATTATTCAATTTTTTCGTGTATCAAACTAACTAACTAGTTAATATAAATGGGAAGGATACTGTTTTTAACAATATATAGAACCACAGGATCAGGTAAAACGGCTTAAGAGCTTTCCCCAGTTTACACAAAAAATTAGGTAATGTGGTGTGAGGCTCCACGTCTGGCAACTCTTCTAGATTTCCCTCAAGGCAGAATCTGGACGGCAGCTTCTCTCTCTTCCTCACGAAAAAGTTCTCAATTTTTTTCCTTTAATATGAACAGTCTCGCCTTACAACAAATATTAGTTTTTGTACTCACAATACTCTGCAGGAGGATTTCAGATTTTTGGAAATTATGGTAAAGTTTTCCACTAAGCACTTTAGTCACTGGAAACAGTTTAAATTTTAAGAGGAGCGATTCCGTGTGTCACTGAACGCTCGGTGTGTGTGTGTGTGATTACCTAATTGTGATTACCTAATTGTGTTTACGGGAAAGAGCCCAAAGCTCGTATCTTCCCGTCTCCTGATCGGTTCCATTTTTAGACTTAGTGATACTTATCATACCTGTCCTTAAAACTATGGATTGAGGTAGCATTAACTACCTCCTCGCTTAGCCAATTCCAATTATCAACTACTCTTACACTGAAAAAGTATTTCCTTACATCCTGCAAACAAGTTTTCTTCCGAAGCTTCAAACTATGACCTCTAGTTCTAGAGCCAGCCATATCGAAATATCGATCCCTATCCACTCTATCATAACCATGAAGGAATTTAAAGACTGTCACCATATCCCCCCTTACTCTTCTAGCTTCGAGTGATGGCAAGTCTAATTCCCTCAGCCTCTCATCATAACCGAGATTGCGTATTTCTGGCACCAGTTTCGTGGCATGTCTTTGAACTTTTTCAAGCTTAGCTATGTGCTTTTTCAAGTGCGGATTCCAAAAGGGGGCTGCATATTCGAGTTTTGGCCTCACATAGGTTACATAAATATTTCTGAACATTTCCTTGTCCATGTGCCTGAAGGCTACCCTTACATTTGATAAGAATGCATATGCTGCCCTTACTACGCCATTTATATGTATTTCTGGAGACAAATCTGTGTGTGTGTGTGATTACCTAATTGTGTGTGTGTGTGTGTGTGTGTGTGTGTGTGTGTGTGTGTGTGTGTGTGTGTGTGTGTGTGTGTGTGTTTATATACCTATTACTACTTAGCAAATTTTCTTCATGAAAAAGAGCCCTATACCTTGAAACTCCCTATCTCCTGATCGGTTTAGTTTTTTAATCATTAATACTTATCATATCTTTCCTTAATATTATAAATGCAGTTAGCATTTGCAGTTTTTCGCTTAGCGAATTCCAGTCGTCACATGCTTAAAAATTACTTACATACATCCTACAAGAGAGGTTTCTTACGAAGTTTCATGCCATGACCTCTAGTTCTAGAGATACCCATGTGAAGAAAAAGTATCACTGTGTATCAATTCTTTCAACCATAGAGGAATTTCAAAATCATTACCATATCCCCCCCTTATTCTTCTAGCTTTAAGTGGTGTTCAGTCTAGCTCTTTCAGCCTTTCATCATAACTCGAGACGTCGTATATCTGTTACCAGATTCGTATCATGTCTGTGAACTTTCTCCAATTAATTTATGTGAATATTCAAATGCGAATTCCAGAAGGACTCTGCATACTCATACTCAAGCTTTGACCTCACATAAGTTACATGAATATTATTGAACTATTCCCTTGCCCATGTGTCAGAAGGCCACCCTTACATTTGCAAAGAGAGCATATGCATCCTTTACTAGATCATTTATAAACATTTCCGGAAACAAAACTGCTAACGCTATCATCCCTAGATCTCTTTCGTTCACTGATTTTTTAAGTTCCTCTCCTGCTATTGTATTCCCAAATGAAATACATCTTTCGCTCTTGCCCATTCTCATTACTTTACATTTTAAAGCAATGGATGTCATTAACCATTTCTCATATCAATCATGCAGAATTAAGTCCTCTTAAAATCTTTACCACTCTTTTCGTCTTTTACTCTCTTTGCTATTCTCTATGTATATCATATTCAAACATATTTAAAAATGCATATCCAGACTAGCACATCATTCACGTATATTATAACAGAAGTGGCCATAAATCTAATCCCTACATAGCCCCACTGCTAACATCTCTCTTGTCACACACTGCCTGTCTTACTCTTAAGTGTTCGCTCCCTTCCCTCTATATTATATTTTTCCACTTCAATATATTTTCACCTCTCTTTGCCATTACTATCAGCTTCTTAATGAAGATTCAATGTGGGACTGTATCAAACATCTTCCAGTAATATAAGAGCATGTATTCTGCTCAGCTCTTTTTTTCTTGTAAGGTTAGGCTTACCTCATCATAGTATTCATATGAATTTGTTATCATAGACCTGCCTCTTCTGAAGTCATGTTGTCTCACTAACAAAAAGTTGAAGAATTCAAAGTTAAGAGCATTGTTTTTTCTCCGTGATTTCTTCGTAACTTTGCTAACACTGCTAGTATATTAAACAAGCCTACAGATTAGAGTTGTGTTTCTCCTTCTCTTTTAGAAAACAGGTAACAAGTTCGCTTTTATTCAGTTTCTTGCGATCTCATCAGATTCCAGTGGCATTTCAAATATGATTCAAAAGGGTTCAAATCATGACACAGCAGGGTTCCCATGTACACGAAGTGAATATCACCAGACTCAATATATATAAGAGCATTTAATAACATCAGTGCATTTCATACCTCTGAATCTGAAAAAATAAATTATCTCTAATACTTGCCTCTTTTCCTTGATCTCTTCAAGATGAGGGAGTGAGGTATATACAACTGTAAATACCAACTGAAACCTGGTTCAGCTATTCGCATATCTCTCCATCTGCTTTTCGACTTTAAAGCTGCTTTTTTTCATGTTTACCCTTCCTCTTACAAAGCTGTAGAAATGTTTGAGATTTTGCTTAGCTCGAAATTGTCTATCTTTCTCCTATGCCTTTTGTGTTTCTTTTCTTCTTTGTTTAGATACTTATATTATGTTCGTTTCTAAATTTGCCTAGCAATTATACTTTTTCTCCTCATACAGCTATTCCAACAGTTGCTTCATCTCGCTTTTGCCCCCTTAGATTCGTTACTGCACCATTTTCCATTGCCATTATTAGTCCTCATTTTTGAAGATGATATGCAAAAGCTAACTATCCATTATATTCCCTACAAAGGACTTTGTATATATCCTGTACAGAATTGTGATTAAAAATGGTCCCCAGTCATTGTATGCCACGTGATCGATATTGCTCTTGTAATTTAATTCTGGATTTCTTCCACGTTTCTTTCTTGCTCTCCTTACTACCAGGTAAAAATATCCTCGATGATAAACTCACTCAGCAACACACAGTGGTCATTAATTCCAAGCAGTGGTTCATACTCAATTTTACCAATATCCAAAACGTTATCTGTGTATATCAAATAAAGCAGTGATGGTTCTCTCCTCCATTGGGCCTTGCTGATTCTAGTACACGTTGGTGCAATACATTTTTTTTTTGTACAGAACCGAGGATTCTTGCAATAAAAGAATCCTTTTCTCGTGTAATGTTTACAATTGAAACTATTAGTTCTAGTTTATCCATATTACTTTCCTCATAAACCTCTAATCTTTGTTGGTTCCTTGGTGGGTCATATACTGCAATTACTATAATGCTTCGTGATTCTAAATATATCCGAGTGGCAATAGACTCCTTGAGATACATTTCTATGGCAATACATATTTCATTAACCTGAAATGTTTCTCTTGTAAACAACGTTATCCCTCTACCAGTCCTCCTAGATCTCTCATTACTCACTATTTTGTAGACTAGGAAAATCTTCAACACTATATTTCTTCTTGCATTTTTGTCTCTAATTCATGTTATATCTGATTATTGTCGTGTATCCTATACTCTAATGATAGTGCCTCACCAGCTATCTAGTCAGCATTTGTGCACAGTAACCTTAATGAGCCTATATCTCTTGATATCTTAATTTTCTTTATCACCTATTTGCTTGGATGAAATTTGAAGCAAAAATTTTCATATTTTGACGAGGATTTTTGTTTTTAATAAAATTATTCCCCACAACAGCGTAAATGGAAGAAAACATTGCCTTAGAAAGGAATTGGAGTGTAGAGGTGCCAACAACATACCTTCGAATTTAGCTACTTTCTGTTTAAAGTTTTGTTTAAATATTGTTTGCAATTTGCTTGATGCCTGTGGTTTCATAACTTGGTTTTAAATATATTTTCTTCTCACTGATTAGTTTAGTAGTCAAAATGTAATAACTGTACAAAGGAAAATCTGGCATCTGCCCTCTTGAAAGCGTGAGTCGATAACTTGCATTGGTTGTAAGTTGCACGTTTATGATTTTTCCTTGATAGGTATTTATTTTAACTAAAGACAAATATTCTAATTGGTTAGGATAGGTGTATTGCCAGGTAAATGTTTTATGGAAGAAATAATATTCTATTTGTATCCCAGAGAGGTTAAAGTAAATTCGTAAAAATCATATTTTGGAAGACATTCGGTACAAGGTATTAGCACGAGAGTCTTCCCCCTCTCTTATGCCTCTCATTCTTTAGTTCATTTTCGTGTTCCCCCCCACAACATTATCCTTTCCCATTCCCCTCCTCTCTAGTGATGGCACCATAAGTTCCATTTGATGTAATTGCCTATTATGTCAATCATTTTTTTAATTTTAATTTTAATTTGAAAAGGGCTAAGAGAGCTCATTCGAAGCCATCATTAATTCCACCCCCACTCTATCTTATCCCAGCTATCCGACAATACAATGTATCACTTCCACAAAAATGCCATTCGTATCCCCCCCCCCAAAAAAACACACCCGAGTTTGGGAAATAATGGAGTGATTTCCTAATAGTGATTACCTAATTGTGTTTACGGGAAAGAGCCCAAAGCTCGTATCTTCCCGTCTCCTCATCGGTTCCATTTTATACTTAGTCATACTTATCATACCTGTCCTTAAAACTATGGATTGGGATAGCATTAACTACCTCCTCGCTTAGCCAATTCCAATTATCAATTACTCTTACACTGAAAAAGTATTTCCTTACATCCTGCAAAGATGTTTTCTTACGAAGCTTCAAACTATGACCTCTAGTTCTAGAGCCAGCCATTTCAAAATATCGATCCCTATCCATTCTATCATAACCAGGAAGGAATTTAAAGACTGTCACCATATCCCCCCCTCAATCTTCTAGCTTCGAGTGATGGTAAGTCTAATTCCCTCAGCCTCTCCTCATAACTGAGATTGCGTATTTTTTACACCAGTTTCGTGGCATGTCTTTGAACTTTTTTAAACTTAGCTATGTGTTTTTTCAAGTGCGGATTCCAAAAGGGGGCTGCATATTCAAGTTTGGGCCTCACATAGGCTACATAAATATTTCTGAACATTTCCTTGTCCATGTGCCTGAAGGCTACCCTTACATTTGATAAGAAGGCATATTCTGCCCTTACTATGCCATTTATATGTATTTCTGGAGACAAATCTGCCAGTATGTTTACTCTTAGATCTCTCTCATTTTCTGTCTCTTGAAGTTGTACTCCAGCCACCAAGTACTCAAGCTTGGGCCTTCTTGCACTTGTACCCATTCTCATTACTTTACATTTTGAAGTATTTAATTTCATTAGCCACTTTTCTGACTACTCATGCAGACTATTTAGATCTTCCTGAAGTTCTCTACCATTGTCCTCATTTCCTACTTTCTTCACAATCTTTGCATCATCTGCAAACATATTCATGAATGAATTTACAGACTCTAGTAGGTCATTTACATATACAAGGCATAAAAGTGGCGCTAAAACTGAACCCTGTGGAACTCCACTACAAACTCTTCTCCATTCAGACACTGAGTGTCTTACTCTAAGACTCTGTTCCCTTCCTTCTAAGTAAGTTTTTATCCATTCCAAGACATTTCCACCTATTCTAGCCATTGCTTGCAGCTTCCTAATAAGTCTCCCATGTGGAACAGTGTCAAACGCTTTCTGGAAGTCTTGGAATATGCAATCTGCCCAGCCCTCTCTTTCCTGTAAGATTTGGCTTACCTCATCATAAAATTCTAATAAGTTTGTTACTGTTGGTCTACCTTCTCTGAAGCCATGTTGCCTCACTGACAAAAAGTTGAAGGATTCTAAGTGAAGAGAGATATGTTTCCTTAGTAGTTTCTCCATAACTTTGCAAACTATGCTGGTCAAGGAAACTGGTCTATACTTTAGAGCCATATCCCTTCTTCCCTTTTTGAAGATAGGTATCACGTTTGCTTGTTTCCAGCACCTTGGAATCTCCCCTGACTCCAGTGACATTTTAAATATGATACTTAGTGCCACTGATATTGAGTTTGTGCATTTTTTAAGTACATGAGGGGATATATCATCAGGACCTGTAGTTTTATGGACATCTAACTCCATCAGCGCTTTGCGTACCTCTGTGGCTGTAAGGCTGATGTTCTCTAATACCGGCCCATGATCTTCTATCTCTGCAGTCTGAGGGGGTGCGGTATTTTCTACAGTAAATAGTGACTGAAACTCCTTGTTCAATTCTCTGCAGATCTCTTCAACCGCCTCAGTGATGCTTCCATCCACTCTCTTAAGCCTTAAAACCTATTTTTTACCTTCAATTTTCCTCTGATAAAGCTGTGGAAAAGCTTTATCAGAGTATATCATTGAAGATGTCCTGCCTGAGAGTAGAGGCATTGAGGACATGAGGAGGAACTATCTGAAAGAAGATTACATCAAAATGAATGAGCATTTTGCAGTTATTGACTGGAGGACCTAATTTTACAACAAATATCTACAAGAAATGTATCACATCTTTTATAAGAAATATGGGAAGATAGTAGATTGCTGCATACCTGTCACCAAAGTAGGTGTAATTCATGCCAGAAAGAAATGGTTTGATAATAAGTGTAAGAGAGCTAAGGAGTGGAGAGACAAATGATTGAAAAAAGTATAGGAGGAGAATAAACATAAATTCCTGGCAAACCTACAAAAGAGCAAGAAATTATTACCTAAGTAAAAGAAGAGAGGCAGAGAGAGACTATGAAAAGGACATCACCAGGAAGGCTAAAGAAAATCCTAAGCTTTTCCACAGCTTTATCAGAGGAATACTGAAGGTAAAGAAGAGAGCAGATGGAAGCATCACTGAGACGGATGAAGAGATCTGCAATGAATTGAACAGGGAGTTTCAGTCAGTATTTACAGTAGAATATACCCACCCCCTCAGATTGCAGAGATAGAAGCTCATGGGCTGGTATAAGAGAACATCAACCTTTCAGCCACAGAGGTATGCAAAGTGCTGACGGAGTTAGATGTCCATAAAGCTACAGGTCCTGATGATATATCCCCTCATGTACTTAAAAAATGCACAAACTCAATATCAGTGGCACTAAGTATCATATTTAAAATGTCACTGGAGTCAGGGGAGATTCCAAGATGCTGGAAACAAGTGAACATGATACCTATCTTCAAAAAGGGAAGGAGGGATATGGCTCTAAACAATAGACCAGCTTCCTTGACCAGCACAGTTTGCAAAGTTATGGAGAAACTACTAAGGAAACATACTCTCTTCACTTGGAATCCTTCAAGTTTTTGTCAGTGAGACAACATGGCTTCAAAGAAGCTAGATCAACAGTAACAAACTTATCAGAATTTTATGATGAGGTAATCCAAATCTTACAGGAAAGAAATGGCTGGACAGATTGCATTTTCCTAGACATTCAGAAAGCATTTGACACTGTCCCATGTGAGAGACTTATTAAGAGGCTGCAAGCAATGGCTAGAATAGGTGGAAATGTCTTGGAATGGATAAAAACTTACTTAAAAGCAGTGAATAGAGGGTTGGAGTAAGACACTCAGTGTCTGAATGGAGAAGAGTTTGTAGTGGAGTTCCACAGGGTTCAGTTTTAGGGCCACTTTTGTTCCTTGTATATGTAAATGACCTACCAGAGTCTGTAAATTCATTCATGAATATGTTTGCAGATGATACAAAGATTGTGAAGAAAATAAGAAACAAGGACAATGTTAGAGAACTTCAGAAAGATCTAAATAGTCTGCATGAGTGGTCAAAAAAGTGGCTAATGAAATTAAATACTTCAAAATGTAAGGTGGGTACAAGTGCAAGTGCAAGAAAGCCCAAGCTTGACTACTTGGTGGCAGGAGTACAACTTCAAGAGACAGAAAATGAGAGAGATCTAGGAGTAAACATGCTGGCAGATTTGTCTCCAGAAATGCATATAAATGGCATAGTAAGGGCTGCATATGCTTTCTTAGCAAATGTAAGGGTAGCTTTCAGGCACCTGGACAAGGAATGTTCAAAAATATTTATGTAACCTATATGAGGCCAAAACTTGAATATGCAGCCCCCCTTTGAACTCCTCACCTGAAAAAGCATGTAGCTAAGCTTGAAAAAGTTTAGAGATATGCCACAAAACTGGTGCCAGAAATAAGCAATCTCAGTTATGATGAGAGGCTGAGGGAATTAGACTTATCATCACCTGAAGCTCTAAGATTGATGGGGCATATGGCGACAGTCTTTAAATTCCTTCATGGTTATGATAGAGTGGATAGGGATCGATATTTTGATATGGCAGGCTCTAGAACTAGAGGTCATAGTTTGAAGCTTCGTAAGAAATCTTCTTTGCGGGATGTAAGGAAGTACTTTTTTCGAGATTCTGGTAAGTCGTTTACGTATACAAGGAATAAAAGTGGACCTGAAACTGAACCCTGTGACACTCCACTACTAACCCTTCTCCATTCAGACACTGAGTGTCTTACTCTAACCCTGTTGCCTTCCTTCTAAGTAAGTTTTTATCCGTTCCAAGACATTTCCACCTATTTTTGCTATTGCTTGCAGCTTCTTAATAAGTCTCCCGTGTGGGACCATATGTATGTATATAGTAATAATAATAATAATCTATTTACCTTGGCTGTCTTTCCCAATTGGAGGGTAGCCGACATAAAAAAAAAAAACAATAGGGATTACTTTGCTCTATGGGCAATGACGAGGGAGCTAACGACCATTCAGATGGCACTGCTGGAGTGCCACAGCCCATCCTCCCGGCTCTTCCACAACCTGTGTCGCTTCATAAATGCCAACTCCCCTACTGCCCCTACCACAGGGCTACCTCTGTAAGATGCAGCCCCTTAGTAACAGCAGATGCCCATCAGAGCTGCATCACAATCGCTCGCCACTCATTCCTATTCCTAGCACGCTCAACTGCTTCCCTCACATCCATCCTCCTATCATTAAGGGTTCTCCTTGCTCCATCCATCCACCCAAACCTAGGCCTCCCTCTAACATTTCTCCCATTAACTCTTGCATTCATCACCTTTTTCAGCAGTCTTTCATCATCCATCCTCCCAAAATGGCCAAACCATCTCAGAACATTCATATCTACTCTGGCTGCAAATTCTCTCCTCACACCCGTTCTTGCTCTCACCACTTCATTCCTAACCCTACTCAACGGAGATACACCAATGATACTCCTCAGGCATTTTATGTCAAACACATTTAGGTTACGTCTTTCACTTAACTTCATACCCCATAACTCTGATCCATACATCACAGTTGGCACAACCACTTTCTCATGCAATACTCTCTTAGCATTCATTTCCAACCCTCTATTCTTCATCACTCTTTTCAATGCACCCAACACTTTACATCCTTCATTCACTCTGTGACGCACATCTGCTTCCACTCCACCGTTTGCAGCTATAACCGAGCCTAAATACTTGAAATTATCAACTTCTTCAAGTGTCTCTCCATTCAACATAGCATTCAATCCAGCTCCATCCTCATTTCTTCTACACCTCATAACCTTACTCTTTCCCAAATTCACTCACAACTTCCTTCTCTAACACACCATTCCAAATTTGACACTAACTGACACAGCTTCTTCTCTGAATCTGCCAACACCACAGTATCATCGGCAAACAGCAACTGATTCAGCTCCCACTCGTTATCATCCCCATCTACCATTCTCAAACCTCCTCCATGCACTCGCTCATTCGCTTCTCTTACAACTCCATCAATATACAAATTGAACAGCCATGGTGACATCACATCCCTGACCAAGTCCCACACTCACTGGAAACCACTCACTCCCTTTATTCCCTACCCTAACACAAGCTCTACTGCACTCATACAAACTCTTCACTGCATGCAACAGTTTACCATCAATTCCATATAATCTCAAAACATTCCACATTGCCTCTCTATCAACTCTATCATGCGCTTTCTCCAGAACCAAAAATGCAAAATACACATCCTTACTGTTTTCTATATATTTCTCACATAACTGCCTAACTATAAAAATTTGATCTATACAACCTCTACCTCTCCTAACACCACTCTGCACTTCCGCAATCACAGTTTCTGTCTTATCCCTAATTCTAATATTCAGTATCCTACCATGCAGTTTTCTTACCACACTCAACAAACTTATACCCCTAAAATTACTGCATTCATAATAATAATGATAATAATAATAATAATAATAATAATAATAATAATAATAATAATAATAATAATAATAATAATAATAATAATAATAATAATAATAATGATAATAATAATAATAATAATAATCATTCCCACCATATATTGGAAATGTATTTGGGGATTTGCTTTGTCTGTCACATATTTGGGATCCGTTTCCCTTCAGATACTATAATATTTTTAATATGGGCATGGTAAGATTCCTTTCTATAACAATAATCATTGTTCAAGGAGAAATGCTCCAGAGACAGCTGCCCTCGACAATATTTGGATATATAATATATTTCAGAAATTAAAATCGTCTACAATTCAAACTCTATTTTCAGTTAACTATCTTATGCTGGCGTCACACAGCCAAAATTCCCGACCCGACTCTTAAAACCGTCTAAAGACGGAATCCTCCCGGCAGCAATGACGTCATTACGATAATCGGGTGTAATTTTTCGTCCGCGTACAACGGAATCCTAACGGTCCTACGTAGTTTAAAAAAATCGAGGGGGTCCTGAACCGTCGTGGAGGGCCTATGATAATTGGCTGCTGCACCCAATAATCTCCGTGATTCGGAAGACCAAATCAGTCGTAGAAGACTGCGTACGACGGGTAAGATCGATCTTCTTGATAGTACGCGGGCGTAGGAGAAGGTGTACGCCCGCGTAAGATCCAGAGGATCGATCCTACCCGGCGTACGCAGTCCTCCGGGTCTGGAACCGTTAAAAATGTAAAAATTCGCTTATACGTCTGGCAGCGCAGTACGAAAAGACAGCTCGCGCATGCGTGGTCTCATTTCTGACAACCCAGTCCTGGGCGTTCAGTTTCCTGCTCCGCTTGCCGCATTTCTTATTGTTTTAGCATGATATTAGTGCATTTCTTATTGTTTACCATGACATTAGTGCATTTATTTTTTCCCTTATATCAAATTATGAATTAATCAAATCCATAAATGTGTCAAACAAAATATATGAAATATATTAACATACATGGCTAACATATATTTACTTATATATATAAGTAGCTGAAGTGCCAAATATATAAATCAGGGTTATATATTTCACAAATATCCCATATATATATATATATATATATATATATATATATATATATATATATATATATGTATATATATATATATATATATATATATATATATATATATATATATATATATATATATATATATATATATATATATATATATATATATATATATATATATATATATATATATATATATATATATATATATATATATATATATATATATATATATATATATATATATATATATATATATATATATATATATATATATATATATATATATATATATATATATATATATATATATATATATATATATATATATATATATATATATATATATATATATATATATATATATATATTATATATATATATATATATATATATATATATATATATATATATATATATATATATATATATATATATATATATATATTTACCATATATTTATTGTTCACTAGGATCAATTCTAACATAATTATATAAATGGAAAAGTAAGGGCAAATATAACTATACCAAATTACTTTTTATTTGCGCTTAGCAGTACATACAACTTATATTTGAAGGATTCTGTGAATGACAAAGATGAAACATTATTACATTATTAAATGTAGAATATTAAACTTAATATCTTCTCAGTATAAAATAATGAAAATGAACAACCCCCTACGAATGTGTACGTTCCCCTACGATGGGTAGGGAGCGTCGGGAGCATGGTTGGCCCAGTCGTAACGGTCAAAAATTTAAATTTCCCGTTTTCTATGATGAGACTTACGTTTGCGTATGATCAGTCGTACGCTAAATTACGCGCCCAAACTACTCCGTACGATTGCAATTACGATCCATAGGAATGCTTACGCGGACGTATGACGCACTACCGACAGGCACAGGAATGCACCTGTCGGCTAAAAAATCTGCCGGATCTCCAAGGATTGAGCGAAGATTTCGTCGGAACGCGGTCTTAAGAGTCGGGTCGGGAGTTTTGGCTATGTGTGACGCCAGCATTAGATCGCCTCATAAGACTGTAACACCAGGTAACATTTAAGAAATTTTGATTTAGCGCTCTTCCATATTGTGCAAGTTCCCATCTAGTAACATTAAAAGAAAGAGGACGAAGCGACCAGTTAGTTGTGTTACGTTTGAATTGGTTTTTATATGTTTTGTACTCATGAGAGAC
>JAXCGZ010008776.1:5000-7500 GCA_037179515.1 Halocaridina rubra
ATTTAGTTAATACTGAGAAATCTCAGTAAACCTAAATTGTCAAATACTGCGTCTGCAACAATAAAGCTGCAACATTGTCAAATCTAAATGGATGGTAATCATAAGACTCATTAAAATGTTATTTCTGAGAAAGCCAAATGTTAAAAGAAGTCTAAAAGGAAACCATATTATCATATTATAGGATTAAATATTTAGATATTATACCCAAGATATCTAACGTACTAAGTTTTACTTGTAGAAGAAAAGAATAGTATATCTGACTAACAATACGACTAGGTAAGTGGCTCTTTCAACGACATATTATAATATTAAGGTCGTCAAGGTGTACATTTTCTGAAACTTTTATTTTTCTATCCCAGAAGAATCGGTGCTAAGCCAATAGGTCGTGGAAGTGCAGGATGAGGTTTGAAAGAAGGATCCTCCTCCGACTCAGGACGAGAACCTGCTAATAATGGTCCTCGGGGCCTGACAGGATCAAAAGGATTAGGGTAGGGCTCTGGTCCAAATACTATTGGTGGACCAGGCCTGTATCGTCTCACAGGTCTTCGGGGGGATTCCTGACTTGGTCTTCGGGGGTCAAAACCAAGAACGGAACTAGCTTCGATGGAATCTCCCACGGGAGACCGTAGGGGTCTTTCCAGAGGACTCAGTGGGTCTTCGTAGGAACTTGGGCGGGGATCTCTAGGTATTGGATCTCTAGTCTTATACGTGGGGACACCAGGAGCATCTGGATCAATATCTGAAACTCGAACATCAGGCCCCTCACGGCGGTGATGTCCTCCCCCGTAACCCTTCTTGTTGCATCTAGTGATGTATTCCTTTTCGTATTTCACTGTAGTCACCGTAACTTGACCTATTCCAGTGACGGTAAACTTGACAGTTGTGTATCTGTTAATGGTTTTCGTAAAGAACATGGGTCGGACTTTGGTTTCAACCTGGGTTAGCAAGGGTTTGATGACTTGAGTAATGAAAACTGGGTATCTTATGGTTGTGTACCTAGTTTCCACGATTTTCTTCACTTGAGGCTTTGGGTTTCTTACTTCAACCTGCAAATAATAATAATGATGATAATAAAAATAATAATAATAATGCAACTTTAGATACTGCTAAAAATTATTCATAGACTTATTCTTTAGATTATATTTTTAGATTATATTTTTCAATATAATTCGATTAAGAGATAAGGAAAAGAAATTATAGATTTAAGTATCAATGACCAACATAAGTAATGATATATCGTGTGTTGAAAAATAGATCTGAGGCGAATAAAACGTTTATAAAAATAAAATATTGACAACCAATACCACGCTGACACTGTCTAACCATATACTTACTGAACAATAATAAAAATAACTTTCTCTTTCTGGTATAATTAGTAGATAAATTTCGTCACTTATATAATATTGGTTATCTGTCTCTTTATTAACATTAACTAAGCGAAGAATTTTATAATTTATTTTTATGACACTGAAATGTGTGAGATTTGTACTTACGTTATTGGCCACTTCAGCTTTACGGTCTTTGTAAACTGTACGATATTTAGTTATTGTCTGAGGATGACAAGGTGAAGGATGGTATCCCTTGTGCCCTCCTCCTCCCCCTCCTCCATGACCGTAACCACCTCCGCCTTTGTGGTCATCTCCATAACCTCCTCCACCTCCTCCTTTGTGATCATCTCCATATCCTCCACCTTTATGATCTCCTCCTCCTCCTCCTCCTCCGTATCCACCTCCGTGTCCACCACCGTATCCACCTCCTCCATGGCCGTGTCCCCCTCCTCCTCCTCCTCCTCCATACCCTCCTCCACCGTGACCTCCGTGACCCCCGTCCCTCTGAGTGGCTTGCTGGGGAAGCCCAGGTGTTACCAACAGCATCAATATCAGGAGACGCGCCATCCTGAAAATATTGATAAGATAATAAAATTGAATCACAAGTTGTCCTGTATCGCACCGTGATATCACTCATGAGTATAGGTCTGTTATGTCCTTCTCGATTGCACAGTGTATAAAGCATCATTTCATGACTTACTTAAAAGCATTTAATATTAATTAAGCTCATCATGTTGTTGATAGGATGCTAACTTGCTTAGCCTAGGCAATAAAAAAGACTGCAATCTCTACAGAAAAAAACCCTAACTATAAACCAATGTCTTTCACAACTGTGACAAGCAAGATGTTAGAGCCGATTTCAGTAAAGCAAGTGTTGATCCACGTCAAAGTAAACAAATCTTTTGCATTGGAAGACCATACTCGTAAATTCACAGTGGGAAAAAACACTATACCATAGTACAATTAAAATGAGCCACTGCTGTATGATATACCTGTCGATGTCAATTACTTCAATTGCGCCACAAGCTTTGACAAAATCCTCATGAAAGAGTCTTGAAGAAAGTAAAATGTTGAGTATCAAGGAATGTCCATTTGTCACGATTAAATCTCCCCTAGTCAGAATTAGGCAAGAAAGTCCAAGTGAATGAAATCTGCTTGGAGAGCTTAACATA
>JAXCGZ010008776.1:12500-15000 GCA_037179515.1 Halocaridina rubra
TCTTAGGAACAGGTTGAACTAAAGCATGCTTCCAAGATGAAGGATAGATACTGGTTGACAGAATGAGGCGAAAAAGACGGCAAAGCACGGGAACCAGTTCATCTGCAAACTCCTTTAGGAACCTTGCAGGGATACCATCGGGACCCGATGACTTGTTGGTCATTAGCGAGCGAAGAACCTTATGAACTCTGTATGAAGAAAGGATAAGGGAGGGCATAGAGTTAGGGAGAGGTAAAGATTGAGAAACAGATGCACTGGAATCGCTTATAGAAGAGTTGGCAGAAAAATGAGAGCCAAAGAGAGTGGCTTTGTCAGTGGGAGAGCAAGCTATAGAACCATCAGAACGAATGAGAGGGGGAAAGCTTGAGTTACAGAAGTTTTTGGAGAGGTTTTTGGCTAACATCATGTAGTAGATTGGCCCATGGCACTAGCCTCCCATTGTGATACTACAGCTTAAGGGTCTTTTGGAATCAAATAGGACTGTTCAGGACAATTCGATGTCAAATCTTCCTTCAGTTACGGTTTTTTTCTATGCCTACATCAGCACCGAATATTTTATATATATTCGTCACACATCTCTTATTTTCCCTTCACATATGACAAGTCATAACACACCCATCTCTGTTTCTCTTTGCTTTATATTTTCTTCGTGCCCAGACCCGATGAGGGCATTTTTTTTTTGCCTGTCCTGGTGTCACAATCATAAAAGAAAAAAAAAAGGACCAGAAGCAGTTGTCAGTGGGAGAGGAGTTAAGGTCATCAACTTTCCTTCTTATAAAGGAAGCCTTAGACCTTCGAATCTGAGCAGTACAGCAATTCCGAGCTACAAAAAAAGCAGAGCGAGTTAAATTGGAAGGAGAGGCTTGGTAAGATTGGTGTGCCCGATTCATGGTCTGGATAGCCATGGAGCAGGCACGGTCAAACCAAGGTTTAGGGGGAAAGAAAGTTTTTGTAGAAGCGATGTACGCTTCCATTCCCGCGGTCATGATCTCGGCAACTTTTATAGCTACCTGATCAGGGTTGCTGGACCGAAAGCAGTAGTCATCAAAGAAAGTTGCGTAAATTTTCATGTTGGGTACACTCAAAGTGCCCAAAGTGGCACTGATTAGGAGGGATTGGTGTAGGGGGAATGAAAATGGAAGAGATTGAGATCATAGAGTGGTCTGATTTACCAAGAGAGGAGAGCACAGAATAAGAGTAGTTTGAAGAGTTAGAAATAAGAACAAGGTCAATAGTGTTTGGTGCGTGTTCGTGACAATCAGGGACACGAGTAGGATGTTTGACAATTTGCTCCAGATCGTGAGTCTTAGAGAAAGCAAGGACTTCACTTTCTCCTACATCAGTTTAAGAATAATGAAGCCACTCACTGTGGTGTACATTGAAGTCTCCAATGTAGAGAACATCGATATGTGGGTGAGAAGCTAACAAGGACTCATGGCACGAGGACAGATATTCAAAGAAAGACACAAACTCGTTGGAGTTTGGAGAACAGTAGCAGTAGCAAAGGAAAATTGTGGTAGTGGAGAGATACATTTTTAGCCAGAAAACATCAAAGTCAGGAGATTTAAGGTCCATGAGCCTCGCAATAGTAGTGTTAGTGTTGCATTAGACACAGACTCCACCTTTGGAATGAAAACGAGTATACATATTATAGTGAGAGATTTGAAATGGATCAGTTAGGTTTCAGATAAGAGCAAATCAAATCAAATCAAATCAAAACATTTATTTCCATTTTGTACAATGGTTATTCAACATTAATAGTAACTTATAAGTAGACATGTAATTAAACTAATAAATAAGAGGGTTAGACATATAGTTAAATTAAATGTAACTTTCATAGAAAATAATAATGCTGTAATAAAAATGTTAACAATAATGTTAATAATAAAGTAGTAAGTATGCCACTAGATACAGGATCGTTATTATCGGCATCATTTCCATATTTGTTTCCTTACAATGAGAATAATTAGTTCTTAATGAGCAGCAACTATTTGTCCAAAAGAAAAGTATATAGTTTGCCTTTGAAAGCTGTGAAGGAGGATGCATTTTTAAGATGCTCTGGAATATTATTCCAGAGTGTTGGCCCTTTGATAGTGATCATCTATGAACCTGCTTCTGTGTTTGTTCTGTGAATAAAGAGCTCACTGCTCTGTCTTGTGTTGGTTCCCCTTATATCCCTGACTGTTTTTAAATTAAATAGCCAGCTAGGATAATGATGGTCCAAAATTTTGAATACAAAAACATAAATAGCATAAGCGACCTTATTTTCTGCCCGCAGCCACCCAAGTTTATTGAGAGCTGGTGTGATGTGGTCATATTTTCTTATTCCTCCCAGGGCAACTCGAGCTGCAAAATTAATAAGCTTCTGTATTCTGTTTATCTGAGTCTTAGTGGTAGATCCCCAAACAGTTGTGCAGTAATTAATGTGACTTAGGGCTAGAGATTCAACAACAGTTATTCGAGTGGTAGTCTCAAAATTGTCTTTTATACGTGATAAGTA
>JAXCGZ010008777.1:0-22866 GCA_037179515.1 Halocaridina rubra
TAAACGATCTAGTAAAATATTTACCTAACTGTTATGTCATTCAATATGCTGACGATACTCAAATCTTAATTGAAGGAGATCTTCCTGATTGCTTGTATAATTTGTCTACAGTAAGCTCAGTTACCGGGTTAACTACCCGTCAAGGGGAAGATTTATTAGTACGAAGGTCTAAAACTGATACTGGCTCAAGAGATATAAACATTCGTGGACCTCATTTATATAATCAGCTTCCCAGAGAACTAAAAAATGCTGGTTCAGTGTATACTTTTAAATATAATCTTAAGAAGTTACTCTTATAGGAAGATTTTACTTGTAAATTTTAATAGTACACCCATCTTTATGATTTGTTTGTTTTAGTATGTCTATATCGTACACCACAGATGTCTATCTGGAATATATATGCATCTTATTTGAATACCCAATGTACGTTGGAAATAAAGACTTATTATTATTATTATCTTCTTCTTCTTCTAATGGGATAGGGTGGTGGGGGGGAAATAATTGACGGCATCGAGTGGTCTTTCGCCCTATGTTGGGTGTCACTAAAAAAAAAGGGGGGGGGGGAAACAGGATGGGAAGTGTCTTGAATATATTTCAAGACCGTTTACTTCTACGGTTTTTTTTTTTTTTTTTTTTTAAGCATGAGTCTCATTTATTGTAGCTTAAGTGCATGCATGTATATTTACGGGCATGGTTTGGATGCCTATTCATGTATATAAAATTTACACGTATATATAATGTGTAGTTCATTCTTTAGACTAGCAGTAAGTGAGAGGGAGAACACTTATTCCCTCGCCTATCCAAACAAAGAACCTCTATATGTAATTTTTTCCACCATCAGAGGGGAATTTTGTGATACTTTCAAAAAATTCGTTGATCTCGTGAGATGCTACGAGACACTCATGTTTGTGACGTAATTTTATCCCGAGAAAGCAATCGTAGTCGAGATTTAGAAATTACAATTACTACCGAGAGTCATGACGGTGACATATAAAGGTCTCTACGAGACCTTCCTGATGAAGAACTACAACAGAATCAAACTTATTTCCAACAATGTTTAGAGCTACATGTGAGGGACAGAATGAGCTTATTTTAGTAGAACACTCGTAGGTAGAATATAGGTTGGATTTTTTTTTTTTTTAATTCTGTATGAGGAATTTAAGGGGAGGAGAGTTTATTTAATTCACATAGCAGTTCACAAATCCCCTTATAAAATATTTGCATATATTTTTATTAATTAAAATTTTATTGATAGAGGACTTAATTTTGAGATCGTTTGTAGGCCTCGGCTTTGTCGTGTCAGGATTTCCAAATTTAGGGGGTCGAATGTTAATAAATTATGGGAAATCCTCCACAGCTTTTGGTCTTTCGAACCGGATAAGAATTGATGTGGTAATGGTGAAGATGGTGTAAATTTTAGATAAACTCCCGCCTTGTTGAAGAATTTAATATGAAGTCTTCAGTTAAACCTATTCATATTTCAGCGGAAAAATGCATTGTATACATTTGCATGAAGAGTGCGAGCATAACTGAAATTTATGTGGCTGTTGAAATAAATAAGTGAATCTCTTTCCCGAGTGGATAAAGTGTTTTTCTCTTTGTGGAATCGAAACATACTTTCGTGGTTAATCGTTCACTGTGTAAATTAGAAATAGTACCCGATTTTTGCTGGGTGAAAAGTGGTTAGTTGTTGGAGATTTGTGTTTACATATTTCCCTTTTAACGATGTCTATAACGTCGTATTAATTCGTTTACGTAACTAAATAGAAGGTAGTGACCCACCTGCTGCTGGGTGCACAGTGTCGTTTATTGAAGGAACTGTGGTTTTCATTACACTCTCCATTTACTGTATCTGACTTAACAGTGTCGTTTAGATGATGAATAGTGTGTTTTACACTTTCAGGTTTAGAGTCATAATTGACGAAATTGAATAATTGTATGTTATAATCCTGAAGTTTGGAATATTGTTTTATGATACTCCTTACAGAGTAAATGTGTATTGTATTGTGGAAATATATAGGTGATCGTGGTTTCTTTGATAAAATAATTAGATAAACTATTTATTTGTTGTTTTCTTATGTACTATTTGCTTTCTCAATATGTCTGTTAAACCTGAGGCATTACAACGTCTCCAGGAATTGGTTCAACGTGATTGTGTTCAGTGTCAAACAGAACTTGCCAAAGATGATAAGACACTTGTTGTTGCTTATTTAGAAAGATGTCATCATATGCTAACAGAAAGGTTTGGAAGATATGAAGTATATGTCGACACTAAGCCCCTTAAAAGGGATTATGAAGAGGAAGATATAGAACATGACAATATAGCTGAAACAATAAATGAGATTAGCTTAGCTGTCCTAGAACGGATTCATAATTTAGGAACTATGAAGAGTACTAGAGCTTCTAGTTCCGAGATTCAAGCCTCCCCAGTGGACAACCCACACCTAGAATTCCTGAAGTAAAATTGCCACAGTTCTCTGGAAACTATGATGGATGGAACGAGTTTGGGTATAATTTTGATACCAGAAGATGTAGAGATCTGGATTAGGATGAAAATTGACACAAAATATCCTACATCCGAAACTCTCTTGAAGAAACTGGGAAAATGTGTACAGTATATCATATAGAAGGCAAAAATACTAGAGATAACACAAAGGGAGAGACCCAGACTTCTCAGAGAGATGAGATCCTGTCTTATTAAAATGATGTGGGTAATTATGGTGCTGTTGGAAAAAGAGTAAATAATAATAAAAATGTGTATTCTGTGGTTGGCAAGGTCATAAGTCTGAGCAGTGTAATAAAGTAGTTAGCATAAATCAACGTAAAGAGAAATTGAGACATATCAACAAATATCTGAAATGTACTCAGTCAGGGCATTATGCAAATAAATGTTACACTCAATTAAACTGTAACAAGTGTAAGAAAAATGGTAATCATGCTGCCATGTGTTACAAACAAGAATAAAAGTTTCGCAATAGGTCTGAAGAGCCTACATTTCTGAATGAACAGTCAGGAAATAGTTCAAAATTAAAAGATGAGTCAAGCGATGAGCAAGAACATTTTGATTCAGAAAAGGACAAGAAAAATGTTGGTGTGATGACTATGAATGCAGTGCAAAGGTATATGGTGAAGCCAATTTTACCTTCATGTTCTTTGCCTGCTGCCAGTGGAAAAATAAGCAGTTCAAAGGGAAGTCTTTGGGTAAACACTAGGTTATTCTTTGATACAGGTTCCCAGTGTGCCCTTATTACTAGGGAATTAGCTAAAAGGTTAAAGTAAGCCCAGTAGATGAAATATCTCTTGGTATTGATGCCTTTCGTTCTGAAAAGAAGAAAGGAAGTTTTCTTGTTGTAAATGTGGTTTTTAAATTGGGACGAAGAGCCAGAGTTAAATTACTCGTAATTGATGATATGCTAATTAGCATCCACACTCCAAGAATAGAAAAGGCTACAAATGTATTAAAGTCTAATGGTCGCAAATTGTTTGATGAAGGTATTGATAGTGATGTGATTACCTAATTGTAAGGTAATCACATCACTTGAGAACATTCGCATTGTTATTGGCGCAGTACATTTTAGTCAGTTTGTTAGTGGTATTAACAAGTGGGATGTCTATAATTTGATGAATACACCGGGCGTTGTCATGTTGTATGACCATATTCCTTGTGATACTCAATATGAACCCAGTTATGTATAAAACCAAATTGTTATACAACTAGGAACACAATTTTTGCCTGCTTCTACTCAAGAGTTGATTGAAGAGGCCATAGAGCCCATTAAAGACTTGTTGATTGAAGAGGCCATTGAGCCTGTTAATAAGTTATTGATTATAAAGGACATAGAACCTGTTAATTAGTTGTGGGAGACAGACAGTATTGGAGCAAATAAGCAAGAAGTGAGTTACAAAGATAAAAATACACTGGGAAGTTAGATTCTGTTCCCTGGAAGCCTATCCAGACAATTTTCAAAAAGCCTTCAGACAAATGAAGCCTCTAGTAGAGCAGGTAGAGGATATTGGAGAATTTTCATGTAGATAATATGTTGGAAGATTGTACCAGTGAGGAGAAACAGTTTGATTATACAATACTGCGGATGTAGAGTTGGCAAAGGCCAGAATACCACTGCAAGGATGGAACTCCAACAACACAAGATTTCAAAGGGTACTGGATGAGTGCTCTACTGAAAAATCTAGATCTCCCTAAGATTCGGTCTTTAGTTTAATCTGGAATGTTAATACAGACAAGTTGTGTTTGAAAGGTCTGAAGGCTAGAGAAGAAGTGTTGACCAAACAGAAACTTCTGTCATTGGTGGGTATAGTTTTTGCTCTCTTAGGTCTAATTTCTTCCTTGCTAAGGAGGAAAAATTCTTATTCAGAGAGCCTGGTCTGAAAATCTCTCATGGGAGATCTGTTATCAGAAGTATATAATGAGGAAACATCAAATTATGAAAGATCTGAAAGTCAAACTGCCCAAAAGGTTGAATAATTGTAGGCACGCTTAATCACTGAATTGTAGCACTGAAGGGGAGGCCCCCCTTTTTTCTTTTTTGGAGGGGCACAGGATGTCTTGAATATATAGTATTTCGAGACAGTTTATCTCTATGTACATAATGTAAGTGTTGTTTTGCATGATAGTTTCGTTTATTGCAGCTTAAGTGCATATTTGTATACAGTATTTACGGACATAGTATGTACACTAATCCCTCACTATATTGCAGTTCACCTTCAGCGGATTCAGACTATCACGGGTTTTTATGGCGAGCACATGTATTTTATATCGCAGGTTTTCTGGGTATATCGTGGGAATCCACGATACGTGGAAATATTAAAATTTCCAGTATTTTTATTATTTTATTGATAAAAAAAAAAGTATTTCCTAGCCTAAGAATAAAACAGTATAAAATAGTAAAAAACATAAATTTTAACATGTAACTCTCAGTATTGCACCATATAAAATACGATACTGGTACGGTATGTGCTGCTTAGATATCTGCGTCTTGGAAAACACAAAGGGTGGCACCTACGTGAGATAGTTCACGGGATGATATTGGCTGATGGGTGGGAGACGACTAATCACAGAATTGTGTTCTGTATCCTGGGGTCTGATTGGCATTTTGATTGAAGATTGATTTTTCTAGCATCTTCCCTTGTCTCACCTCAGGAAACAGTGTCGCAGTCATAAGAGCCGTAAAGCTGTCATCGGTTGTGCAGTATGTAAACGTCATCACCCTCATCGTCATCATTACTGAACTCCTCTCTGCTCTCACATGTTAGTCTCGTAAAGTTACTGCATTATCATTATTGTTATTATAAATATAGGATGTTATTATGGGTATTATTTTTGTACAGTACGTATAGGGTATTCACGGTAAACTTACCTATCACGCTCATATAGCTTTACGCTTGCACACTGTTATTTATGGTAAATTTGCCTGTCACACTCATATAACTTTACGCTTGCATGCTGTTATTAATAAAGTAAAGGGTGAGTTGTTAACAGTGCAGGAAGGGTTTATAAAGGTAAAAATAAATGTAAAATAAATAAATATGGTGCTGCTACTTTGCGGATTTTCACCTGTCACTGAGATCATTGAAAAGCTCCTACAAAACTCACATGACTGAAATTCAAGATCCTCTTATTAACTGCGCAAAATTTAAACTCCAAGTTCAGTTTTCATGGGTACCCTCCCATGTTGGGATAGTAAGTAATGAAAAGGCTGACAGGCTGGCAAAAATGGCAACTGAGAGTTCAATGTCTGAATCTATAACCACACTGTCTCAGTTCAAAACAATGTTGTATAATGAGATTATGGAAGAGCAAGAACTTTCTACACTCACACAACATTTAAGAAGCTGTTCGATCCAACATTACAAAAACTTCAGAAGGCTGAGACACAAATACAGCATGGGCAAAATGCTTACAGGTGACTGTGATAGAGTTGCTGCCCACATAAGACCTGGTTATAGAAATATAAGGGAGGTGAATTGCGAGAAAACTGCCATTTATGTGAGTGTGAAGGGGGCAACAATATATAGTACACTACATTGCAGAGTGCACAAAGTTTAAGGACTTCAGACCTCTCGGTCTGAGCTACTTTGAACTTTGTGTGCACTTTTGTGACCCAGAGAACTTATATCCTATACTTAGTGTATACCCAACATTGAAAATATAATTTTTACCCTATCTAAACATATTTAAATTACCTTTTCTATCTGGGGGAAAAAAAAGAAAGGAAAGAAAAAAAATGGGGGAAAGGTGGAGGGAATACCCTCTCTCTCTCTCTCATATGTCTTTTAATATACATAAGCCACTTTTCCCCTTATAAGGTGAGTGGCTGAGTAAAGGAATAATGCTCTGACTTCTGGGAAGAGAAAGTACAGAGAAGGGGTCTCTCATTCTCTTCGCTTCGCCCCACTTAGTCTACTCTTATGACACGCAGGGGAACATGGATGAAGGATTCTAGCCCCCTCCCTCAGGAGCTCATATATATATACAGTGTTTCCTCACTTATCGCGGTAGTTCGGTTCCAGGACCCGGCGCGAACCAGGAAATCCGCGAAGTAGGATCAGCCTATATGTACATAGATATTTTAATATATTTTTACCTTTACACTGTATATACTGTCCCTGTACTGTTAACATACCACCCTTTACTTCATAGATAACAGCATGCAAGCGTAAATTTATATGAAAGTGATACGAAAACTTACCGTGAATGTGATGACGACGTGACATACATACTCATTTACAATTATTTTTTCGTTTACGTACTGTATAAACCCTCCCTGCACTGTTAAAAAAACACCGTTAACATTATAGATAACAGCAAGCAACGAAAATTTTCATGAAAGTGATAGGAAAACTTACCGTGAATGTGATGATGACGTGACATACATACTCATTTACAATTATTTTTTCGTTTACGTACTGTATAAAGCCTCCCTGCACTGTTAAATAAACACCCTTTACATTATAAATAACAGCAAGCAACGTAAATTTTTATGAAAGTGATAGATTAAATTACGGTGAATGAGGTGATGATGACGTGACATACATACTCATTTACAATTATATTTTCGTTTACGTACTGTATAAACCCTCCCTGCACTGTTAAAAAAACACCCTTTACATTATAAATAACAGCGGGCAACGTAAATTTTTATGAAAGTGATAGGAAAACTTACCGTGAATGTGATGATGATGACGTGACATAAATACTCATTTACAATTATTTTTTTCGTTTACGTACTGTATAAACCCTCCCTGCACTGTTAAAAAAACACCCTTTACATTATAAATAACAGCAAGCAACGTAAATTAACATGAAAGTGATAGATAAAATTACGGTGAATGAGGTGATGATGACGTGACATACAACCTCATTTACAATTATTTTTTCGTTTACGTACTGTATAAACCCTCCCGGAACTGTTAAAAAAACACCCTTTACATTATAAATAACAGCAAGCAACGTAAATTTTTATGAAAGTGATAGATAAAATTACGGTGAATGAGGTGATGATGACGTGACACACATACTCATTTACAATTACTTTTTCGTTTACGAACTGTATAAACCCTCCCTGCACTGTTAAAAAAAACACCCTTTACATTATAAATAACAGCACGCAACATAAATTTTTATGAAAGTGATAGATAAAATTACGGTGAATGAGGTGATGATGACGTGACACACACTCATTTACAATTATTTTTTCGTTTACGAACTGTATAAACCCTCCCTGCACTGTTGAAAAAACACCCTTTACATTATAAATAACAGCAAGCAACGTAATTTTTTATGAAAGTGATAGATAAAATTACGGTGAATGAGGTGATGATGACGTGACACATACTCATTTACAATTATTTTTTTGGTTTACGAACTGTATAAACCCTCCCTGCACTGTTAAAAAAAAACACCCTTTACATTATAAATAACAGCACGCAACATAAATTTTTAAGAAAGTGATAGATAAAATTACGATGAATGAGGTGATGATGACGTGACACTCATTTACAATTATTTTTTCGTTTACAAACTGCATAAACCCTCCCTGCACTGTTAAAAAAACACCCTTTACAATATAAATAACAGCAAGCAACGTAAATTTACATTTCCAATAAAAAAAATGAAAATACTGAAAATTTTTTTTCTTCAAAATTTTGATATTTTTGCGTATACCCATAAAATAAAATAATAATTTATCAAAAAAAAAACCGCGATAGAGAACGCGAACCAAGAAACGCGAATAACCGGGGTAACACTGTATGTATATATATATATATATATATATATATATATATATATATATATATATATATATATATATATATATATATATATATATATATATATGTGTGTGTGTGTGATTACCTAATTGTGTTTACGGGAAAGAGCCCAAAGCTCGTATCTTCCCGTCTCCTCATCGGTTCCAGTTTATACTTAGTCATACTTATCATACCTGTCCTTAAAACTATGGATTGAGATAGCATTAACTACCTCCTCGCTTAGCCAATTCCAATTATCAACTACTCTTACACTGAAAAGGTATTTCCTTACATCCTGCAAAGAAGTTTTCTTACCAAGCTTCAAACTATGACCTCTAGTTCTAGAGCCAGCCATATCAAAATATCGATCCCTATCCACTCTATCATAACCATGAAGGAATTTAAAGACTGTCACCATATCCCCCCTCACTCTTCTAGCTTCGAGTGATGGTAAGTCTAATTCCCTCAGCCTCTCATCATAACTGAGATTGCGTATTTCTGGCACCAGTTTCGTGGCATGTCTTTGAACTTTTTCAAGCTTAGCTATGTGCTTTTTCAAGTGCGGATTCCAAAAGGGGGCTGCATATTCGAGTTTTGGCCTCACATAGGTTACATAAATATTTCTGAACATTTCCTTGTCCATGTGCCTGAAGGCTACCCTTACATTTGATAAGAATGCATATGCTGCCCTTACTATGTCATTTATATGTATTTCTGGAGACAAATCTGCCAGTATGTTTACTCCTAGATCTCTCTCATTTTCTGTCTCTTGAAGTTGTACTCCAGCCACCTAGTAGTCAAGCTTGGGCCTTCTTGCACTTGTACCCATTCTCATTACCTTACATTTTGAAGTATTGAATTTCATTAGCCACTTTTCTGACCACTCATGCAGATTATTTAGATCCTCCTGAAGTTCTCTACCATTGTTCTCGTTTTTTTCTTTCTTCACAATCTTTGCATCATCTGCAAACATATTCATGAATGAATTTACAGACTCTGGTAGGTCATTTACATATACAAGGAACAAAAGTGGCCCTAAAACTGAACCCTGTGGAACTCCACTACTAACTCTTCTCCATTCAGACACTGAGTGTCTTACTCTAACCCTCTGTTCCCTTCCTTCTAAGTAAGTTTTTATCCATTCCAAAACATTTCCACCTATTCTAGCCATTGATTGCAGCTTCCTAATAAGTCTCCCATGTGGAACAGTGTCAAACGCTTTCTGGAAGTCTAGGAATATGCAATCTGCCCAGCCCTCTCTTTCCTGTAAGATTTGGCTTACCTCATCATAAAATTCTAGTAAGTTTGTTACTGTTGATCTACCTTCTCTGAAACCATGTTGCCTCACTGACAAAAAGTTGAGGGATTCCAAGTGAAGAGAGATATGTTTCCTTAGTAGTTTCTCCATAACTTTGCAAACTATGCTGGTCAAGGAAACTGGTCTATAGTTCAGAGCCGTATCCCTCCTTCCCTTTTTGAAGATAGGTATCACATTTGCTTGTTTCCAGCATCTTGGAATCTCCCCCGACTCCAGTGACTCCTTAAATATGATACTTAGTGCCACTGATATTGTGTTTGCGCATTTTTTAAGCACATGAGGGGATGTCATCAGGACCTGTAGCTTTATGAACATCTAAATCCATCAGCGCTTTGCATACCTCTGTGGCTGTAAGGTTGATGTTCTCTAATACCGGCCCTTGAGCTTCTATCACTGCAATCTGAGGGGGTGGGGTATTTTCTACTGTAAATACTGACAGAAACTCCTTGTTCAATTGTTTGCAGATCTCTTCATCCGTCTCAGTGATGCTTCCATCCGCTCTCTTTAGCCTTAAAACCTGTTCTTTTACCTTCAGTTTTCCTCTGATAAAGCTGTGGAAAAGCTTGGGATTTTCTTTAGCCTTCCTGGTGATGTCCCTCTCATAGTCTCTCTCTGCCTCTCTCCTTTTACTTAGGTAGTCATTTCTTGCTCTTTTGTAGGTTTGCCAGGCATTTATGTTTTTTCTCCTCCTATCCCTTTTCCAGCATTTGTCTCTCCACTCTTTAGCTCTTTTACACCCATTATCGAACCATTTCTCTCTGGCATGAATTACACCTACTTTGGTGACAGGTATGCAGCAATCTACTATCTTCCCATATTTCTCACAAAAGATGTCATACATTTCTTGTACAGATTTGTTGTAAAATAAGGTTTTCCAGTCAATAACTGCAAAAAGCTCATTCATTTTGATGTAATCTCCTTTCGGATAGTTCCTCCTCATGTCCTCAGTGCCTCTACTCTCAGGAAGAATATCTTCAATGATATACTCCATCAACAACACACAGTGGTCACTCTTTCCAATTGGTGGTTCATACTCAATTTTTTCAATATCCAACACATTATCTGTGAACACTAGATCAAGTAGTGATGGCTCATCCCCACCCCTGGCCCTTGTTGGTTCCATTACATGTTGGTGTAGGAAATTCCCTTGTACGCAATCTAGGAATCTTGCCCCGAATGAGTCCTCACCACTGTGTGGGTCAAGATTTATCCAATCTATCTCTTTATGATTAAAGTCTCCCATAATCAAAATCCTACAATTTTTGTCCCGTGCCATGTTCAACTAAGTTTATGACTTCAATAGTACCTATATGACTTTCCTCATAAACTTCAAGCCTATTTTGGTTCCTTGGTGGGTTGTATACAACAGTTATTATAATGCTCTGTGTGTGTGTAAATATATACATGTATAGATATGTATATGTATGTCTATATGTATCAATAATTACTACTTTTGATTCGTAACTCTATCTATATACAAAAGCTGTAGTAATGATGATGATGGTAATAATAATAACAATAACAATAATCATAATGATAATAATAGCAATAATAATAATAATAATAATAATAATAATAATAGTAATAATGGATTAAGCTGACGTAATTCTCTCTCATGTACATAATTTGAAGGGTAGAGAAGGGGAATGGTTTTCAGTCTTTCTTTTTCTTTTCCTTCCAAATTTCTCTTCCATTAGATGGTGCTGAGTTTATGTGTGTATGTATGTATGTTTAGGTTTATATGTGTACATATATGCGATTAATTACATGCACTTTCCTTTGCTGTGTTACCTTCAGATGACAATGATGTGTATGAGTATGTATGTACGCATCTTTATCTGTGAAAAGGACTAATAACTCCTTTTGCTGAAATGAATACCACAAACTCTCACTCTAGTTCTTTCTCTCTCTCTCTCCCCTTGATATGTATGACTATGAAGCCCCAGTGGCATTTCTATTGCTCATCTAATTAAGCATGTATATATGAGTATATGCATGCATATATATATATAATATATATATATATATATATATATATATATATATATATATATATATATATATATATATATATATATATATATATATATATATATATGTGTGTGTGTGTGATTACCTAATTGTGATTACCTAATTGTGTTTACGGGAAAGAGCCCAAAGCTCGTATCTTCCCGTCTCCTCATCGGTTCCATTTTTAGACTTAGTGATACTTATCATACCTGTCCTTAAAACTATGGATTGAGGTAGCATTAACTACCTCCTCGCTTAGCGAATTCCAATTATCAACTACTCTTACACTGAAAATGTATTTCCTTACATCCTGCAAACAAGTTTTCTTCCGAAGCTTCAAACTATGACCTCTAGTTCTAGAGCCAGCCATATCGAAATATCGATCCCTATCCACTCTGTCATAACCATGAAGAAATTTAAAGACTGTCACCATATCCCCCCTTACTCTTCTAGCTTCGAGTGATGGCAAGTCTAATTCCCTCAGCCTCTCATCATAACCGAGATTGCGTATTTCTGGCACCAGTTTCGTGGCATGTCTTTGAACTTTTTCAAGCTTAGCTATGTGCTTTTTCAAGTGCGGATTCCAAAAGGGGGCTGCATATTCGAGTTTTGGCCTCACATAGGTTACATAAATATTTCTGAACATTTCCTTGTCCATGTGCCTGAAGGCTACCCTTACATTTGATAAGAATGCATATGCTGCCCTTACTACGCCATTTATATGTATTTCTGGAGACAAATCTGCCAATATGTTTACTCCTAGATCTCTCTCATTTTCTGTCTCCTGAAGCTGTACTCCAGCCACCGAGTAGTCAAGCTTGGGCCTTCTTGCACTTGTACCCATTCTCATTACCTTACATTTTGAGGTATTGAATTTCATTAGCCACTTTTCTGACCACTCATGCAGATTATTTAGATCCTCCTGAAGTTCTCTACCATTGTTCTCGTTTTTTACTTTCTTCACAATCTTTGCATCATCTGCAAACATATTCATGAATGAATTTACAGACTCTGGTAGGTCATTTACATATACAAGGAACAAAAGTGGCCCTAAAACTGAACCCTGTGGAACTCCACTACTAACTCTTCTCCATTCAGACACTGAGTGTCTTACTCTAACCCTCTGTTCCCTTCCTTCTAAGTAAGTTTTTATCCATTCCAAGACATTTCCACCTATTCTAGCCATTGATTGCAGCTTCCTAATAAGTCTCCCATGTGGAACAGTGTCAAACGCTTTCTGGAAGTCTAGGAATATGCAATCTGCCCAACCCTCTCTTTCCTGTAAGATTTGGCTTACCTCATCATAAAATTCTAATAAGTTTGTTACTGTTGATCTTCCTTCTCTGAAGCCATGTTGCCTCACTGACAAAAAGTTGAAGGATTCCAAGTGTAGAGAGATATGTTTCCTTAGTAGTTTCTCCATAAGTTTGCAAACTATGCTGGTCAAGGAAACTGGTCTATAGTTCAGAGCCGTATCCCTCCTTCCCTTTTTGAAGATAGGTATCACATTTGCTTGTTTCCAGCATCTTGGAATCTCCCCCGACTCCAATGACTCCTTAAATATGATACTTAGTGCCACTGATATTGTGTTTGCGCATTTTTTAAGCACATGAGGGGATATGTCATCAGGACCTGTAGCTTTATGAACATCTAAATCCATCAGCGCCTTGCATACCTCTGTGGCTGTAAGGTTGATGTTCTCTAATACCGGCCCTTGAGCTTCTATCACTGCAATCTGAGGGGGTGGGGTATTTTCTACTGTAAATACTGACTGAAACTCCTTGTTCAATTCTTTGCAGATCTCTTCGTCCGTCTCAGTGATGCTTCCATCCGCTCTCTTTAGCCTTAAAACCTGTTCTTTTACCTTCAGTTTTCCTCTGATAAAGCTGTGGAAAAGCTTGGGATTTTCTTTAGCCTTCCTGGTGATGTCCCTCTCATAATCTTTCTCTGCCTCTCTCCTTTTACTTAGGTAGTCATTTCTTGCTCTTTTGTAGGTTTGCCAGGCATTTATGTTTTTTCTCCTCCTATACCTTTTCCAGCATTTGTCTCTCCACTCCTTAGCTCTTTTACACCCATTATCGAACCATTTCTCTCTGGCATGAATTACACCTACTTTGGTGACAGGTATGCAGCAATCTACTATCTTCCCATATTTCTCACAAAAGATGTCATACATTTCTTGTACAGATTTGTTGTAAAATAAGGTTCTCCAGTCAATAACTGCAAAAAGCTCATTCATTTTGATGTAATCTCCTTTCTGATAGTTCCTCCTCATGTCCTCAGTGCCTCTACTCTCAGGAAGAATGTCTTCAATGATATACTCCATCAACAACACACAGTGGTCACTCTTTCCAATTGGTGGTTCATACTCAATATACTCAATATCCAACACATTATCTGTGAACACCAGATCAAGTAGTGATGGCTCATCCCCACCCCTGGCTCTTGTTGGTTCCATTACATGTTGGTGTAGGAAATTCCCTTGTACGCAATCTAGGAATCTTGCCCCAAAGGAGTCCTCACCACTGTGTGGGTCAAGATTTATCCAATCTATCTCTTTATGATTAAAGTCTCCCATAATCAAAATCCTACATTTTTTCTCCCGCGCCATGTTAACAACTGAGTTTATGACTTCAATCGTACCTATATGACTTTCCTCATAAATTTCAAGCCTATTTTGGTTCCTTGGTGGGTTGTATACAACAGTTATTATAATGCTCTCTGACCCAGTATTTATGCGAGCAACAAGAAATTCCCTGAACTCACTTTCTATAGCCAAGTTTATCTCTTCAGCTTGAATCCTCTCACTTATGAGCAGTGCTATCCCTCCACCAGTCCTCTCAGATCTTTCGACCCTTAGTATTCTGAAGCCCTTAGGAAAAACTGTGACACTGTTTATGTCCTCACTCAACTTAGTCTCTGTAATTGCTACTGTGTGTGTGTGTGATTACCTAATTGTGTTTACGGGAAAGAGCCCAAAGCTCGTATCTTCCCGTCTCCTCATCGGTTCCATTTTATACTTAGTCATACCTGTCCTTAAAACTATGGATTGAGATAGCATTAACTACCTCCTCGCTTAGCCAATTCCAATTATCAACTACTCTTACACTGAAAAAGTATTTCCTTACATCCTGCAAAGAAGTTTTCTTACCAAGCTTCAAACTATGACCTCTAGTTCTAGAGCCAGCCATATCAAAATATCGATCCCTATCCACTCTATCATAACCATGAAGGAATTTAAAGACTGTCACCATATCCCCCCTCACTCTTCTAGCTTCGAGTAATGGTAAGTCTAATTCCCTCAGCCTCTCATCATAACTGAGATTGCGTATTTCTGGCACCAGTTTCGTGGCATGTCTTTGAACTTTTTCAAGCTTAGCTATGTGCTTTTTCAAGTGCGGATTCCAAAAGGGGGCTGCATATTCGAGTTTTGGCCTCACATAGGTTACATAAATATTTCTGAACATTTCCTTGTCCATGTGCCTGAAGGCTACCCTTACATTTGATAAGAATGCATATGCTGCCCTTACTATGCCATTTATATGTATTTCTGGAGACAAATCTGCCAGTATGTTTACTCCTAGATCTCTCTCATTTTCTGTCTCTTGAAGTTGTACTCCAGCAACCGAGTAGTCAAGCTTGGGCCTTCTTGCACTTGTACCCATTCTCATTACCTTACATTTTGAAGTATTGAATTTCATTAGCCACTTTTCTGACCACTCATGCAGATTATTTAGATCCTCCTGAAGTTCTCTACCATTGTTCTCGTTTTTTACTTTCTTCACAATCTTTGCATCATCTGCAAACATATTCATGAATGAATTTACAGACTCTGGTAGGTCATTTACATATACAAGGAACAAAAGTGGCCCTAAAACTGAACCCTGTGGAACTCCACTACTAACTCTTCTCCATTCAGACACTGAGTGTCTTACTCTAACCCTCTGTTCCCTTCCTTTTAAGTAAGTTTTTATCCATTCCAAAACGTTTCCACCTATTCTAGCCATTGATTGCAGCTTCCTAATAAGTCTCCCATGTGGAACAGTGTCAAACGCTTTCTGGAAGTCTAGGAACATGCAATCTGCCCAGCCCTCTCTTTCCTGTAAGATTTGGCTTACCTCATCATAAAATTCTAATAAGTTTGTTACTGTTGATCTACCTTCTCTGAAGCCATGTTGCCTCACTGACAAAAAGTTGAAGGATTCCAAGTGAAGAGAGATATGTTTCCTTAGTAGTTTCTCCATAACTTTGCAAACTATGCTGGTCAAGGAAACTGGTCTATAGTTCAGAGCCGTATCCCTCCTTCCCTTTTTGAAGATAGGTATCACATTTGCTTGTTTCCAGCATCTTGGAATCTCCCCCGACTCCAGTGACTCCTTAAATATGATACTTAGTGCCACTGATATTGTGTTTGCGCATTTTTTAAGCACATGAGGGGATATGTCATCGGGACCTGTAGCTTTATGAACATCTAAATCCATCAGCGCTTTGCATACCTCTGTGGCTGTAAGGTTGATGTTCTCTAATACCGGCCCTTGAGCTTCTATCACTCCAATCTGAGGGGGTGGGGCTTTTTCTACTGTAAATACTGACTGAAACTCCTTGTTCAATTCTTTGCAGATCTCTTCATCCGTCTCAGTGATGCTTCCATCCGCTCTCTTTAGCCTTAAAACCTGTTCTTTTACCTTCAGTTTTCCTCTGATAAAGCTGTGGAAAAGCTTGGGATTTTCTTTAGCCTTCCTGGTGATGTCCCTCTCATAGTCTCTCTCTGCCTCTCTCCTTTTACTTAGGTAGTCATTTCTTGCTCTTTTGTAGGTTTGCCAGGCATTTATGTTTTTTCTCCTCCTATACCTTTTCCAGCATTTGTCTCTCCACTCCTTAGCTCTTTTACACCCATTATCGAATCATTTCTCTCTGGCATGAATTACACCTACTTTGGTGACAGGTATGCAGCAATCTACTATCTTCCCATATTTCTCACAAAAGATGTCATACATTTCTTGTACAGATTTGTTGTAAAATAAGGTTCTCCAGTCAATAACTGCAAAAAGCTCATTCATTTTGATGTAATCTCCTTTCGGATAGTTCCTCCTCATGTCCTCAGTGCCTCTACTCTCAGGAAGAATATCTTCAATGATATACTCCATCAACAACACACAGTGGTCACTCTTTCCAATTGGTGGTTCATACTCAATTTTTTCAATATCCAACACATTATCTGTGAACACTAGATCAAGTAGTGATGGCTCATCCCCACCCCTGGCCCTTGTTGGTTCCATTACACGTTGGTGTAGAAAATTCCCTTGTACGCAATCTAGAAATCTTGCCCCGAATGAGTCCTCACCACTGTGTGGGTCAAGATTTATCCAATCTATCTCTTTATGATTAATGTCTCCCATAATCAAAATCCTACATTTTTTTTCCCGTGCCATGTTAACAACTGAGTTTATGACTTCAATAGTACCTATATGACTTTCCTCATAAACTTCAAGCCTATTTTGGTTCCTTGGTGGGTTGTATACATCAGTTATTATAATGCTCTCTGACCCAGTATGCGAGCAACAAGAAATTCCTTGAACTCACTTTCTATAGCCAAGTTTATTTCTTCAACTTGAATCCTTTCACTTATGAGCAGTGCTATCCCTCCACCAGTCCTCTCAGATCTTTCAACCCTTAGTATTCTGAAACCCTTAGGAAAAACTGTGACACTGTTTATGTCCTCACTCAACTTAGTCTCTGTAATTGCTACTATATCTGCCTTACTGTTGTGAATCCTATCTTTTAATTCTACTGCCTTACCAGCTAATCCATCAGCATAAGTGTATAACAATCTTAATGAGGCCCCATCCCCTGATCTTCTGTCATTATCTTCTTTATCTCCCCTTTGTCTGGAAGAACTCTGTAATGAAAATTTTTCTTCTCTTCTTCATTTCTTTCATCATTTAACCTTCTTGCCTCTTGCAACAAGTTTTTGATCTTTCCCATCTCTTCCTGTGTTCTGTATTGTCTAATGAACACTTCTTTGAATTCTTGAAGGTCTTTTAGACTTTTTTTTCTCAACAATATTTCCCTACATGTTTCCCCTCTCTCAAAGGTTACTTTTGTTGGTCTCGGTACATGTTCATGCATGCATATGTATATGTACCTACTTATTACTCTGACCTGAAAATTGTTATTCTATATATCTGCTTCAAATTGTCTGAAATGGTACTGTGGAAAAGTGGAAATTTAACTTAGATGATAGCACTCAACAAGGGCTGTTGAAAATATTGCTACAAATATTACTCTTAATTAATAATCACAGAGTGCTCATGTGCTATTAATACATGTAAACCATAATAATATTACTCTTATTTAATAATCGCAGAGTGCTCTTCTGCCATCAATCATTACACTATATTTTGTTATTAAATACTTGCTATGATATTTAAAATTAATTGCAAATTCTATTAATATTTTATTTATACATAACCAAATAGATTGTAATGTTTATCAACTGCAATATCACTGGGAGTGCCCATGTGCACGTCCCCATGTACAGTTATTTTGAACACAAAAAAAAAAAGTGTTGAAAGAGCTGTCAGCTACGTTAGATCAGAGTATCGAGTTGGTTTGGACACATGGAGAGGATGAGTGATGAACAAATCTTGAAGAGAGTGTGGAGTGAAGTGGTTGGAATTAGGCCAAGAGAGAGACCAAGAATGAGATCAATGGATGGCGTGAAAAGGACATTGGATGGATGTGGAATGTCAATGGAGCAGGGAAGAAAGCATGTAAGAGATAGAAATCAATGAAGATTGTGTATAGGTGACATGGGCCATAGGGATTTCTCGCACCTGCTAACTCGGTGATCTATGATGGATGTGTGTGAGGGGAGCTGCCATTTGATGAAGCGGTGGGGGTAGATCAGCTGCGGCTGTTGGGCCTCACTGTAGAATATCCTTGCTTGCCTACCTAATGAATAACCCAAACAGGGTAGTAGGGGAGGGAAATGTGGCAACCCTTTATCCCCGAGGAGCTAAGAGAAGTAGTTGAGGTACATGTGGAATTGTGGTGAATGCATGCTTCTTGGCTTAGCCACCCCCCTTACAAGGATTAATGGTGCCATGTATATAGATAGATTATTATTATTATTATTGGGGGCCTCAGTAGCTCTGTGGTAGAGTGTATGAGTCGAGAAGTGACAAGCCTAACTAACACAATTTGATTCTGCTCTCAGACTTTAAAAAGGACATCCAGCTTTAATCCAATTACAGTATATATATATATATATATATATATATATATATATATATATATATATATATATATATATATATATATATATATATATATATATATATATATATATATATATATATATATATATATATATATATAGAGAGAGAGAGAGAGAGAGAGAGAGAGAGAGAGAGAGAGAGAGAGAGAGAGAGAGAGAGAGAGAGTGTCAGTCCCCGTTTTCAGTCGTTCCGAGGTTACATCAAAGATCAATAAATAATTAATTCAATTTTTCAACATATCTGTAATTCAGATGCAAACCAATCACAGTAGTAAGGGTAAGTAGTGTATTTTAATTTTTTTTAAGTATTACATTAAGAACTTAGATTATTTTTCTGTGTGTTATAGAGTATTTATTTTCAACATTGGTGCAGACCTAGGTTTGAATTATAGGTGTGTTCTGATTTAAGTCAGCTGTCAGGAACGGAACCCTGATATACAGTGGGGACCCCCTGGATATATATATATATATATATATATATATATATATATATATATATATATATATATATATATATATATATATATATATATATATATATATATATATATATATATATATATATATATATATAACCAAATAAGAACATTACGTATGTGAAAACATGAATCATTATTTACACCGACCGGAACTCGAACCTAGGACTTATAATTACTAAGTCAAGGCGCTTCCAACTACACACAACAGAAGGTTAAAAGGAATCCAACCTTTATAGCTTATATCTGCTATGCTAAGGAATGAATGCATTCTATCTGCATGACACTATGTACAAATTACAGATTCCCCAACCTCACTCGTGGCTTCATTTTCGCATTTAATTCAATTCCCAATCTCATTCGGGTCATACAATAACCAAATAAGCACATTACATATGTGAAAACATGAATCATTATTTACCCCGACTGGGACTCGAACCTAGGACTTATAATTACTAAGTCAAGGCGCTACCAACTACACACCACGGAAGGTTAAAAGGAATCCAACCTTTATAGCTTATATCTGCTATACTTAGGAATGAAGGCATTCTATCTGAAATGCCACTATGTTCATATTACAGATTCCCCAACCTCACTCGTGGCTTTATTTTTGCATTTAATTCAATTCCAATTCTCTGCTAGGTTTTAAAATACCTCTGCATTACTTTCATGATGTCTATTCCAAAAATTCTCCTTAGGTCTTATTATTATTAGTATTATTGGCAACAATAATTATCCTTTGATGATGATTGTGGAGATTATTATGATTATTATTATCATTATTACGAATTTGTCATTAAACCATTATTTTTACAATAAATAACGTAGTTTTGGTTGAATGAACAAGAGTTAATTAAAGGTGTTTCTCTCTCTCTCTCTCTGTCAAACAGCAAACAAACTTTCGATATAATATCGTCAGGGAAATAGCGTGTATAGAATATATATATATATATATATATATAGTATATATATATATATATATATATATATATATATATATATATATATATATATATATATATATATATATATATATATATATATATATATATATATATATATATATATATATATATATTTAAGTTTCCCACTAATACAGTATGATATACGTTTTCTTTGAACGAATTGTATGTTTTCTTTTTCTCTCAGCTGACACTATTTATGTTAAGATTTCGAGCAGATAGATAGAATAATGTTTAGAACTATGGAATATTAATAATACTATAATCTTGAAAATTAGATAAACCCCAAACAAAGCGAGAGAGAGAGAGAGAGAGAGAGAGAGAGAGAGAGAGAGAGAGAGAGAGAGAGAGAGAGAGAGAGAGAGAGAGAGAGAGAGAGAGAGATGATAATAAACTTCCCACCATTTTAAATTCACTGTCTTTCTTCATTTCCTGATGGATCTTTAAAAGGATGTATCTCTCTCTTTTCAACATTCTATTCTACCACCCCCCAAACTCTCTTTGTCCGAGCCAACTACGGAGGGGCACTGCACACAGTTATTAAAGTAAATAACTCAACAGACGTACAAACAATGATGAGCCCTTAATAACAATAATAATAGTCATAATAATAATCTCCACAATCATCATCAAAGAAGAATTATTGTCGCCAATAATAATAATAATTATAAAAATAATAATATCTAAGGAGAATTTTTGGAATAGACATCATGAAAGTAATGCAGAGACATATTAAAACCCAGCAGATAATTAGATATTCATAACACATCTTTTATAATCCCTTCACATCTGACAGGTCATTACACTCTCTATCTCTGTTTCTCTTTACTTTATGCATTCTTCGTGCCCAGGCCCAATAAAGGCTGTTTTATTTTATTATTTTTTGGCCCGTCTAGGTGTCACAATAATAAAAAAAAATAAATAATAATAATAATAATAATAATTTATATTTCCCCCCTCCAAAAAAAAAATCCGCGATGCACTGAATTCGCGATAGGTGAACTGCAATATAGCGAGGGATTACTGTATACACCTTGTTCCTGCTATGCACAATTTTTTTTATCCGCGAAATTGCAATAACACCCCCCCAAAAAAAATAATAAAAAATTTCGAATTTCGCGAATGCCCCATTTTTTTTTTTTTAAGTGTAAATCAGCGCCCGAGGACGCTTCTTCCAAAAGTACAAAGAGGATTACGATATGAAAAGATAATCATTATACATTATATATATTCCCACCCTATCTCTGTCATATGTCTACCTAATCTACATTTGAAGGTGTCTAAGGTATTGGCATTTATTATCAGCTACTCTACAGTATTACCAAGCCAATTTTCACCAATTTCCCTTCTGAACCTAAATTTATCAAGCTTAAATCCATTACCGTTTACGAGTTCTGGTTTGATCATGATTTTTAACTTTATTAATATCACCCTTAGTAATCCCTTTAAACCATTTATACACCTCAATCATATCCCCCCTAACTCTGCGGCTCTCTAGAGAATGCAGATAAAGTATTTTTTAATCTGTCATATGGTAGATTTAGGCACTGGCATAATTAATATTGTTTTTTATTTTTTAGTCTTGCTTTGTTATTTATAATTCTTATTTTTATCTTTGTTTACATTTGCAGATGAGAGGTTCGTTCTCCTGCATCCTCCTCCTCTTTTTACCGCATAAGTTACTTGCTCACGGCCACCACGCATGTCCCAGTGTACTGTATGACTGTTGCCCACTGCATAATAGAGTACAGTACAGTAATGTATGTTAATTTCTAGCTGTGACGTGAATAAGAATATCTTTTGTATACTCTTAAAAATAGATACAGAGCTTTCTGCTTTGCTATGTAGTAATAAAATATGTTTTTTACTTATCTTATATCTTTGGCATGGTGTGTCTATGTAAGGTTTGGAACGTATCTATGCCCTGTATCAATGTTTCCTATGCAAACTTACTCGTTATTTTCACGCAATTTTCCATTTACCCGACATTTCTGAGAACCTATCTAGGCGTTATTCTGAGAACTAGATGTGTGTGTGTATATATATATATATATATATATATATAATATATATATATATATATATATATATATATATATATATATATATATATATATATATATATATATATATATATATATACACACAGTGTTCCCCAGTTATTCGTGTTTCTTGGTTCGTGTTCTCACTGTATCGCGTGTGTGGTGTGTGTGTGTGTGTTTTTTTTTTTTTTTTTTTAAGATTATTGACACCAGGATGGGCCAAAAAATTATAAAATAATACAGACTTTATTAGGTTGTAAAGAGAAACAGAGATGGAGAGTGTAATGACCTGTCAGATGTGAAGGGATTATAAAAGATGTGTAATGAATATCCAGCTCTCTGCTGGGTTTTAATATACCTCTGCATTACTTTCATGATGTCTATTCCAATAATTCTGCTTAGATGTTATTATTATTATTATTATTATCATTGGCCACAATAATTTTCCTTTGATGATGATTGTGGAGATTATTATCATCATCATTATTATTATTAGTAAGGGCTCATCATT
>JAXCGZ010008778.1:0-7500 GCA_037179515.1 Halocaridina rubra
TTGATCTGGTGTTCACAGATAATGTGTTGGATATTGAAAATATTGAGTATGAACCACCAATTGGAAAGAGTGACCACTGTGTGTTGTTGATGGAGTATATCATTGGAGACATTCTTCCTGAGAGTAGAGGCACTGAGGACATGAGGAGGAACTATCCGAAAGGAGATTACATCAAAATAAATGAGCTTTTTGCAGTTATTGACTGGAGAACCTTATTTTACAACAAATCTGTACAAGAAATGTATGACATCTTTTGTGAGAAATATGGGAAGATAGTAGATTGCTGCATACCTGTCACCAAAGTAGGTGTAATTCATGCCAGAGAGAAATGGTTCGATAATGGGTGTAAAAGAGCTAAGGAGTGGAGAGACAAATGCTGGAAAAGGTATAGGAGGAAAAAAAACATAAATGCCTGGCAAACCTACAAAAGAGCAAGAAATGACTACCTAAGTAAAAGGAGAGAGGCAGAGAGAGATTATGAGAGGGACATCACCAGGAAGGCTAAAGAAAATCCCAAGCTTTTCCACAGCTTTATCAGAGGAAAACTGAAGGTAAAAGAACAGGTTTTAAGGCTAAAGAGAGCGGATGGAAGCATCACTGAGACGGACGAAGAGATCTGCAAAGAATTGAACAAGGAGTTTCAGTCAGTATTTACAGTAGAAAATACCCCACCCCCTCAGATTGCAGTGATAGAAGCTCAAGGGCCGGTATTAGAGAACATCAACCTTACAGCCACAGAGGTATGCAAAGCGCTGATGGATTTAGATGTTCATAAAGCTACAGGTCCTGATGACATATCCCCTCATGTGCTTAAAAAATGTGCAAACATAATATCAGTGGCACTAAGTATCATATTTAAGGAGTCACTGGAGTCGGGGGAGATTCCAAGATGCTGGAAACAAGCAAATGTGATACCTATCTTCAAAAAGGGAAGGAGGGATACGGCTCTGAACTATAGACCAGTTTCCTTGACCAGCATAGTTTGCAAACTTATGGAGAAACTACTAAGGAAACATATCTCTCTTCACTTGGAATCCTTCAACTTTTTGTCAGTGAGGCAACATGGCTTCAGAGAAGGAAGATCAACAGTAACAAACTTATTAGAATTTTATGATGAGGTAAGCCAAATCTTACAGGAAAGAGAGGGCTGGGCAGATTGCATATTCCTAGACTTCCAGAAAGCGTTTGACACTGTTCCACATGGGAGACTTATTAGGAAGCTGCAATCAATGGCTAGAATAGGTGGAAATGTCTTGGAATGGATAAAAACTTACTTAGAAGGAAGGGAACAGAGGGTTAGAGTAAGACACTCAGTGTCTGAATGGAGAAGAGTTAGTAGTGGAGTTCCACAGGGTTCAGTTTTAGGGCCACTTTTGTTCCTTGTATATGTAAATGACCTACCAGAGTCTGTAAATTCATTCATGAATATGTTTGCAGATGATGCAAAGATTGTGAAGAAAGTAAAAAACGAGAACAATGGTAGAGAACTTCAGGAGGATCTAAATAATCTGCATGAGTGGTCAGAAAAGTGGCTAATGAAATTCAATACCTCAAAATGTAAGGTAATGAGAATGGGTACAAGTGCAAGAAGGCCCAAGCTTGACTACTCGGTGGCTGGAGTACAACTTCAAGAGACAGAAAATGAGAGAGATCTAGGAGTAAACATACTGGCAGATTTGTCTCCAGAAATACATATAAATGGCGTAGTAAGGGCAGCATATGCATTCTTATCAAATGTAAGGGTAGCCTTCAGGCATATGGACAAGGAAATGTTCAGAAATATTTATGTAACCTATGTGAGGCCAAAACTCGAATATGCAGCCCCCTTTTGGAATCCGCACTTGAAAAAGCACATAGCTAAGCTTGAAAAAGTTCAAAGACATGCCACGAAACTGGTGCCAGAAATATGCAATCTCGGTTATGATGAGAGGCTGAGGGAATTAGGCTTGCCATCACTCGAAGCTAGAAGAGTAAGGGGGGATATGGTGACAGTCTTTAAATTCCTTCATGGTTATGATAGAGTGGATAGGGATCGATATTTCGATATGGCTGGCTCTAGAACTAGAGGTCATAGTTTGAAGCTTCGTAAGAAAACTTGTTTGCAGGATGTAAGGAAATACTTTTTCAGTGTAAGAGTAGTTGATAATTGGAATTGGCTAAGCGAGGAGGTAGTTAATGCTATCTCAATCCATAGTTTTAAGGACAGGTACGATAAGTATCACTAAGTCTAAAAATGGAACCGATCAGGAGACGGGAAGATACGAGTTTTGGGCTCTTTCCCGTAAACACAATTAGGTAATCACAATTAGGTAATCACACACACACACGCACACACACACACACACACACACACACACACACACACACACACACACGAGAGAGTGGTAATCTCAGGCATAAGTGAATCCCAGGAGCCAACATGGCAGGGGAGACTTGAAGAAAATAAAGCTAACGTTGTAGACCTGATAAGAAAGCTTGGAGTAGTATGTGGTCCTGAGGATATTGTAAACATACACCAACTAGGTAAATATTCGAGGGAAGGAAAGCCGAGACCAACAAAAGTAACCTTTGAGAGAGGGGAGACATGTAGGGAAATATTGTTGAGAAAAAAAAGTCTAAAAGACCTTCAAGAATGCAAAGAAGTGTTCATTAGACGATACGGAACACAGGAAGAGATGGGAAAGATCAAAAACTTGTTGCAAGAGGCAAGAAGGTTAAATGATGAAAGAAATGAAGAAGAGAAGAAAAATTTTTGTTACAGAATACTTCCAGACAAAGGGGAGATAAAGAAGATAATGACAGAAGATCAGGGGATGGGGCCTCATTAAGATTGTTATACACAAATGCTGATGGATTAGCTGGTAAGGCAGTAGAATTAAAAGATAGGATTCACAACAGTAAGGCAGATATAGTAGCAATTACAGAGACTAAGTTGAGTGAGGACATAAACAGTGTCACAGTTTTTCCTAAGGGCTTCAGAATACTAAGGGTCGAAAGATCTGAGAGGACTGGTGGAGGGATAGCACTGCTCATAAGTGAGAGGATTCAAGTTGAAGAAATAAACTTGGCTATGGAAAGTGAGTTCAGGGAATTTCTTGTTGCTCGCATAAATACTGGGTCAGAGAGCATTATAATAACTGTTGTATGCAACCCACCAAGGAACCAAAATAGGCTTGAAGTTTATGAGGAAAGTCATATAGGTACGAATGAAGTCATAAACTCAGTTGTTAACATGGCACGGGAAAAAAAATGTAGGATTTTGATTATGGGAGACTTTAATCATAAAGAGATACATTGGATAAATCTTGGCCCACACAGTGGTGAGGACTCATTTGGGGCAAGATTCCTAGATTGCGTACAAGGGAATTTCCTACACCAACATGTAATGAAACCAACAAGAGCCAGGGGTGGGGATGAGCCATCACTACTTGATCTAGTGTTCACAGATAATGTGTTGGATATTGAAAAAATTGAGTATGAACCACTGTGTGTTGTTGATGGAGTATATCATTGAAGATATTCTTCCTGAGAGTAGAGGCACTGAGGACATGAGGAGGAACTATCCGAAAGGAGATTACATCAAAATGAATGAGCTTTTTGCAGTTATTGACTGGAGAACCTTATTTTACAACAAATCTGTACAAGAAATGTATGACATCTTTTGTGTGAAATATGGGAAGATAGTAGATTGCTGCATACCTGTCACCAAAGTAGGTGTAATTCATGCCAGAGAGAAATGGTTTGATAATGGGTGTAAAAGAGCTAAGGAGTGGAGAGACAAATGCTGGAAAAGGTATAGGAGGAAAAAAAACATAAATGCCTGGCAAACCTACAAAAGAGCAAGAAATGACTACCTAAGTAAAAGGAGAGAGGCAGAGAGAGATTATGAGAGGGACATCACCAGGAAGGCTAAAGAAAATCCCAAGCTTTTCCACAGCTTTATCAGAGGAAAACTGAAGGTAAAAGAACAGGTTTTAAGGCTAAAGAGAGCGGATGGAAGCATCACTGAGACGGACGAAGAGATCTGCAAAGAATTGAACAAGGAGTTTCAGTCAGTATTTACAGTAGAAAATACCCCACCCCCTCAGATTGCAGTGATAGAAGCTCAAGGGCTGGTATTAGAGAACATCAACCTTACAGCCACAGAGGTATGCAAAGCGCTGATGGATTTAGATGTTCATAAAGCTACAGGTCCTGATGACATATCCCCTCATGTGCTTAAAAAATGCGCAAACACAATATCAGTAGCACTAAGTATCACATTTAAGGAGTCACTGGAGTCGGGGGAGATTCCAAGATTCTGGAAACAAGCAAATGTGATACCTATCTTCAAAAAGGGAAGGAGGGATACGGCTCTGAACTATAGACCAGTTTCCTTGACCAGTATAGTTTGCAAACTTATGGAGAAACTACTAAGGAAACATATCTCTCTTCACTTGGAATCCTTCAACTTTTTGTCAGTGAGGCAACATGGCTTCAGAGAAGGTAGATCAACAGTAACAAACTTATTAGAATTTTATGATGAGGTAAGCCAAATCTTACAGGAAAGAGAGGGCTGGGCAGATTGCATATTCCTAGACTTCCAGAAAGCGTTTGACACTGTTCCACATGGGAGACTTATTAGGAAGCTGCAATCAATGGCTAGAATAGGTGGAAATGTTTTAGAATGGATAAAAACTTACTTAGAAGGAAGGGAACAGAGGGTTAGAGTAAGACACTCAGTGTCTGAATGGAGAAGAGTTAGTAGTGGAGTTCCACAGGGTTCAGTTTTAGGGCCACTTTTGTTCCTTGTATATGTAAATGACCTACCAGAGTCTGTAAATTCATTCATGAATATGTTTGCAGATGATGCAAAGATTGTGAAGAAAGTAAAAAACGAGAACAATGGTAGAGAACTTCAGGAGGATCTAAATAATCTGCATGAGTGGTCAGAAAAGTGGCTAATGAAATTCAATACCTCAAAATGTAAGGTAATGAGAATGGGTACAAGTGCAAGAAGGCCCAAGCTTGACTACTCGGTGGCTGGAGTACAACTTCAAGAGACAGAAAATGAGAGAGATCTAGGAGTAAACATACTGACAGATTTGTCTCCAGAAATACATATAAATGGCATAGTAAGGGCAGCATATGCATTCTTATCAAATGTAAGGGTAGCTTTCAGGCACATGGACAAGGAAATGTTCAGAAATATTTATGTAACCTATGTGAGGCCAAAACTCGAATATGCAGCCCCCTTTTGGAATCCGCACTTGAAAAATCACATAGCTAAGCTTGAAAAAGTTCAAAGCCATGCTACGAAACTGGTGCCAGAAATACGCAATCTCAGTTATGATGAGAGGCTGAGGGAATTAGACTTACCATCACTCGAAGCTAGAAGAGTGAGGGGGGATATGGTGACAGTCTTTAAATTCCTTCATGGTTATGATAGAGTGGATAGGGATCGATATTTTGATATGGCTGGCTCTAGAACTAGAGGTCATAGTTTGAAGCTTCGTAAGAAAACTTGTTTGCAGGATGTAAGGAAATACTTTTTCAGTGTAAGAGTAGTTGATAATTGGAATTGGCTAAGCGAGGAGGTAGTTAATGCTATCTCAATCCATAGTTTTAAGGACAGGTATGATAAGTATCACGAAGTATAAAATGGAACCGATCAGGAGACGGGAAGATACGAGCTTTGGGCTCTTTCCCGTAAACACAATTAGGTAATCACACACACACACACACACACACACACACACACACACACACACACACACACACACACAATTAGGTAATCACAATTAGGTAATCACATACTCGAAGCTAGAAGAGTGAGGGGGGATATGGTGACAGTCTTTAAATTCCTTCTTGGTTATGATAGAGTGGATAGGGATCGATATTTTGATATGGATGGCTCTAGAACTAGAGGTCATAGTTTGAAGCTTCGTAAGAAAACTTCTTTGCAGGATGTAAGGAAATACTTTTTCAGTGTAAGAGTAGTTGATAATTGGAATTGGCTAAGCGAGGAGGTAGTTAATGCTATCTCAATCCATAGTTTTAAGGACAGGTATGATAAGTATCACTAAGTCTAAAATGGAAGCGATCAGGAGACGGGAAGATACGAGCTTTGGGCTCTTTCCCGTAAACACAATTAGGTAATCACACACACACACACACACACACACACACACACACACACACACACACACACACACACACACACACACACACACACACATACGTTGTAGACCTGATAAGAAAGCTTGGAGTAGTATGTGATCCTGAGGATATTGTAAACATACACCAACTAGGTAAATATTCGAGGGAAGGAAAGCCGAGACCAACAAAAGTAACCTTTGAGAGAGGGGAGACATGTAGGGAAATATTGTTGAGAAAAAAAAGTCTAAAAGACCTTCAAGAATGCAAAGAAGTGTTCATTAGACGATACAGAATGCAGGAAGAGATGGGAAAGATCAAAAACTTGTTGCAAGAGGCAAGAAGGTTAAATGATGAAAGAAATGAAGAAGAGAAGAAAAATTTTCGTTACAGAATACTTCCAGACAAAGGGGAGATAAAGAAGATAATGACAGAAGATCAGGGGATGGGGCCTCATTAAGATTGTTATACACAAATGCTGATGGATTAGCTGGTAAGGCAGTAGAATTAAAAGATAGGATTCACAACAGTAAGGCAGATATAGTAGCAATTACAGAGACTAAGTTGAGTGAGGACATAAACAGTGTCACAGTTTTTCCTAAGGGCTTCAGAATACTAAGGGTCGAAAGATCTGAGAGGACTGGTGGAGGGATAGCACTGCTCATAAGTGAGAGGATTCAAGTTGAAGAAATAAACTTGGCTATAGAAAGTGAGTTCAGGGAATTTCTTGTTGCTCGCATAAATACTGGGTCAGAGAGCATTATAATAACTGTTGTATACAACCCACCAAGGAACCAAAATAGGATTGAAATTTATGAGGAAAGTCATATAGGTACGATTGAAGTCATAAACTCAGTTGTTAACATGGCGCGGGAGAAAAAATGTAGGATTTTGATTATGGGAGACTTTAATCATAAAGAGATAGATTGGATAAATCTTGACCCACACAGTGGTGAGGACTCATTTGGGGCAAGATTCCTAGATTGCGTACAAGGGAATTTCCTACACCAACATGTAATGGAACCAACAAGAGCCAGGGGTGGGGATGAGCCATCACTACTTGATCTGGTGTTCACAGATAATGTGTTGGATATTGAAAATATTGAGTATGAACCACCAATTGGAAAGAGTGACCACTGTGTGTTGTTGATGGAGTATATCATTGAAGACATTCTTCCTGAGAGTAGAGGCACTGAGGACATGAGGAGGAACTATCCGAAAGGAGATTACATCAAAATGAATGAGCTTTTTGCAGTTATTGACTGGAGAACCTTATTTTACAACAAATCTGTACAAGAAATGTATGACATCTTTTGTGAGAAATATGGGAAGATAGTAGATTGCTGCATACCTGTCACCAAAGTA
>JAXCGZ010008778.1:12500-22820 GCA_037179515.1 Halocaridina rubra
CCAAGCCTCTCCTTCTGATTTAATTCGCTCTGCTTATATTACAGCTAGGAGTTGGTGTACTGCTCAGATTCGAAGGTCTAAAGCTTCCTTTATAAGAAGGAAAGTTGTTGACCTTAACTCCTCGCACATTGATAAATATTTCTGGTCCTTAGCCAGAAACCTCTCTAAAAACTTCTGTAACTCAATCTTTCCCTTTTTATTCGTCTGATGGTTCTATAGCTTGCTCTCCCACTAACAAAATCACTCTCTTTGGCTCTCATTTTTCTTCCAGCTCTTCTGTAAATAATTCCAGCACACCTGTCCCTCATTCTGCACCCCTATCTAATCCTATGCCCTCCCTTATTCTTTCTTCATGCAAAGTTCATAAGGTCCTTCGCTTGATAAATTCAAACAAAGCATCTGGTCCCGATGGTATCCCTGCAAGGTTCCTTTAGGAGTTTGCAGATGAACTGGCTTCTGTGCTTTGCTGTCTTTTTCACCTCATTTTCTCCACCAATAGCTAGTGCAACTTATTCTTAAGAAGGGTGACTGCTCTATTCCTTCAAACTACCGACCTATTGCCCTAACATCTTCTATCACTAAAGTTTTCAAAACTTTGCTCAATTCTCACTTTTTTAAACATCTTGAATCTAAATTGCTTATCTCCGATCACCAGTATGACTTCCGCATTGCAAGATCCTCTGGTGACCTCCTGTCCTATCTTACTCATGTATGGTCATCTTCTCTGAGGAACTATAGGGAATCCTTTGTCGTCACCCTTGATATCTCTAAGGCATTTGACAGAGTCTGGTGCAAGGGTCTGTTGGCCGAACTCCCTGCTTATAGTTTTACCCCCTCTCTCTGGTCTCTGATTTCCAGTTTGCTGTCTGACTGTATTATATCTGTGGTTGATGACGGCACAACATTTAACCCATCCCTGTTTCCAGTGGTGTTTCACAGGGCTCTGTTCAATCGCCCAGTCTGTTCCATCTCGTTATCAACGATCTTCTTCAGTCCTCATCCTCCTCTCTTCTTCACGCCTTTGCCGACGATTCTACCATTAATATTTGATCTGCCTTCATCTGCTGCTCTTAATCAGTCTAGTATAATTCTTTCTTCTACTTTCAACTCCGATTTGCAGAAGGTATCTGAGTAAGGCATCGAAAATTTAGTTTAATTTAATGCCTCCTAGACACAATTTCTGGCTATATCTTTGTCTTCTCCTCCTGGTAACCCTATTGTCTTCGAAAATAATGAAACTTGCCCTCTTAATTCTATTAATATAATAGGAATCCATATTGCCACTAACTTGTCCTGGAGGAATCACATAAACCAAATTTCTAAATCTTCATCCAAAAAAATTGGGGTTCTGTTTTGTTTTCGTCTTTACTTTTCCTCTTTACTGTTACTTAAGATCAATAAAAGTCCTATCCGTCCCTCCTTAGAATACTGTTTGCACATCTGGGGTGCTCCTCCATATAATTATCTCCTTGATAGGGTTGAATCTAAGGCAGTCAGACATTAATTTCCCTGCTCTTACCTCTAAGCTAGATTCTCTTTCTCATTGCCATAAGGTATGATCCCTCTCTCTCCTCTATAGCTACTACTTCCATCGCTGCTTTGATGAATTGGTGAGTTCATTCATCCCCCAGTGCCGAGGCCGCGTAACACTCGCCAAGCCTCCTCATCTCACAGGTACTGTGCAGAGATTTGTATTCCGCAGATTGGTCAGTGCATCGACTGCTTCTCCCCATCTGCCTTCAAACTCTGGAACTCTTTTGCTCCTTCTGTCTTTTCTAATTCTTGTGACCTATCTTCCTTTAAAAAACGGATCTATTAACATCTCAGGGCCTAATCCTACAATATATCTAGGCCCTCAGTACTTCGACTATTCTTTCAGCCTATCCTTTTCCTATTTTGTATCATTACCTCATCTCTGCCTTGTCCTTCACCTTTTACTTTTCCCTTGTTTTAAATGTTTTCTTCGTGCCCGGGCCTTTATTGATGAGGGCAATTTGCTTGCTTGTCCTGGTGTCACACTTATAATGAAACAAAAGTTATCTTTTTAAGAACTGTCCTTAGAGTCTACTACTACTATGCATACATTGTTGCTACTTTAAAAAGAATATATATATATATATATATATATATATATATATATATATATATATATATATATATATATATATATATATATATATATATATATATATATATATATATATATATATATTCTTCATCCTCCTAACTCGAATAAGTTGAAGAACAGGCTAATCATTTTGCAAGGATCTATGACTATGATGCATAGTGTAGAACCTTTCTCTCTTTTATTAGACTTTTACCCAACTCTATTTCCTAATTCTACTTTGAAGAATTTCATCCTCAAAACTCTAGTTAGTTTACATTTGTTGCTCTACTGTTTGACCTTGTCTCATGGAGTCTATTTTAACATAGAAAAATAGATTTGGCATAGCAACCATCCCGTAAAAATAAACTTTGATTATTATTTTTTTCTGCCTTTGAATTTACTGCGTTATTCCACTTTGAGTCCATATCCCCTTCCCCAACAATGTTGTGATCCAGTGACTGTTCCCAAGTGATATTGACACTTTAATTATTTCAATATTTGTAAATTTAGGTGTCTGTTGCTTGTTGTAATTTCTTAGGATGTACTACTAGGCATGACTCTCTTGCAGTTTTGATAGTATCCAATATCGGGCCCTATGTCTTTGAGTGTGTCCCACTACTTCTTTATGTCATTGTACAATTGCACCCTACAGATCATCTGCATTATCAGCATGATTGACACTAGCATAAAGATAATCAATCTTTCTAGATGAGCAGAAAAACCTGAGGTATGCATAACTACAGCAGCTGGGTTACCCTGACATGCTTCTTTGGCTGATTTCATTATGTCATTTTTCCTTCTGGTTTCTCCGCTAGGTGAAGGCTCCCACTTTTGAGCACAAGTGGGACATTTAACAGATACATTCTTCAGCATTACTTCCTTAGAAACGGAGTTGAAAGCATTTGTTGCATCCATGATATCAAAGATTTTGTTCATGGAATGAATGGCTTTTTCTCCTCCTGAGGGAGGGTGGTAAGAATGCTTCTTCCGTATTCCCCTGTGTATCGTAAAAGTCGACTAAATGGGCGGAGCGAGGGGACTGGGAATCCCCTTCTCTGTATTTACTTCCCACAAAAAGTCAAAGTATTTTCTATGACTCTGCCACCCACTTAATAGGGGAAGATGGGTTTGGTATATGGATGGATGGACTTGATAACAAACATTCTTCATTTTTTTAGCATTGCCTTTCAATAGTTCCTTTATGCATTGATCAATTATTATTATAGGATTTTTTTCGTCAATTCCAATTGGTGTCACTGCAGGAGTTTGATTCTGAAATACTAATCTACATAAGGTTAGAGCATCTAGGTTCTGACATTCACTTGATGCAAATTTTCTTGCCAAGCTTGCAATAACCTCACATAAATCATTGCAACTAATCCAGGTTTCCTTTCCCCACCCCCTCTGTCATATCTTCCTCTTCGTGCTCATCCTTCTTGTTTCCCTTCACGATCCTCTCATTCACCCACTTGTCTTTTAACTCCTTCTGGCTTTGCATTCACATTTGGTAATATATGAGAAGGCATAACTTTTTTTTTTCTTTTCACTTGATCTCGTGTTTCCTTGGTGTCATTTTTTTTCTTGAGTTTAACAAAGAATCGAAGTATAATTCAAACATCCATTTACCGTTTTTGCACAATCACTCTTCTTACATATATATACCCTACGGCCTCAGTCATAGCACATAAGCTGTATTGTCTTCATCGCTATCAAATTCTTAAAACCTATTACATTTGTTGTCTTTTTTTTTTCAATACTGTTCACGTTCCCGTGGCTCAATAGTCACCATGGCTCAAGCGGTAGCGTCCACAACTTTGAGGCGTCAGGTCGAGGGTTCGCGCCCCGCCACTGTCTGAGGTTAGCAAGGGCATGCACTCAGGGTAACGATTACATCTGGCAAAACAAGTCCTTCGCAAGAAGGCAAATGTCCTAGCCCTTGGTAAAAAAAGGGAGTCCGTGACGTAAAACCGGAACTGTGCACGCTTCTTTGAACTCCGTTTCTAGAAAAGCAGTGTTGAATAATAAATCTGTTAAATGTCCCACTTTTGCACAATAAACAAGCAACATTTATGTAAACCCAGGAAGCCTTTACCTAGCGGAGAAATCATAAGAAACAATGACACAATAAAATCAGCCAATGAATCAAGTCAGGGTAACCCAGCTGCCATAGATATGCATACCTCAGATTTTTATGCTCATCTAAAAAGATTGATTATCAGTATGCTAGTGTCAAACATGCTGATACTGCTGATAATCTGTTTGTTGCTAAAGTACAGATGATATAAAGATGTGGTGGGTAACACTCAAACACATAGAGCTGGATATTGGATACTTTTAAACTTTTAACCTCAATCAGTGAGCGGCTTCATTCCTCTCATACTGGTGTGGGAGGAAGTGAGGCCCTTGCTTTCTCTATTACTCACGATCTGGAACAAATTATCAAACATCCTACTCATGTTCCTGATCGTCACGAACATGCAGCAAACACTTTTGACCTATTTTTTACTTCTAATCCTTCAAACTACTCTTTTTCTGTTCTTTTCCCTTCTTGGTAAATCTGACCACTCTGTGGTCTCAGTTTCTTCCAGTTTCGCTCCCCCTCCACCAATCCCTCCTACTCAGCACCGCCTTTGGCACTTTGAGTGTACCCAACATGAAAATTTGTGTAACTTCCTTTTTGACTTCCCATGGGATGACTGCTGCTTTCAGTCCCGCAACCCTGATTAGGTAGCTCTAAAAGTTGCCGAGATCGTGACCGTGGGAATGGAGGTGTACATCGCCTCTTCTAAAAAAACTTTTTCTCCCCCTAAACCTTGGTATGAAAGTGCCTGCTCCATGGCTATCTAGGCCAGGAATTGGGCACACTGATCTTACCAAGCCTCTCCTTCCGATTTAACTCGCTCTGCTTTCATTGTAGCTGGGGATCGCTGTACTGCTCAGATTCGAAGGTCGAAGGCTTCCTTTACAAGAAGGAAAGTTGATGACCTTAACTCCTCTCCCACTGACAAATGCCTCTGGTCTTTAGCCAAAACCTCTCCAATAACTTCTGTAACTCAAGCTTTCCTTCTGTCATACATTCTGATGGTTCTATAGCTTGCTCTCCCTCTGATAAAGCCACTCTCTTTGGCTCTCATTTTTCTGCCAACTCTTCTATAAACGATTCTAGCGCACCTGTTCCTCAATCTTTACCCCTCTCTAACCCTATGCCCTCCCTTATCCTTTCTTCACGCAAAGTTCATAAGGTTCTTCGCTTGCAAAAGACGAACAAGGCATCTGGTCCCGATGGTATCCCTGCAAGGTTCCTTAAGGAGTTTGCAGATGAACTGGCTCCCGTGCTTTGCCGTCATTCTTGCCTCATTCTGTCAACCAGTATCTATCCTTCATCTTGGAAGCATGCTGTAATTCAACCTGTTCCTGAGAAGGGTGACCGCTCTATTTCTTCAAACTACTGTCCTATTGCCCTAACCTCCTCTACTGCTAAAGTTTTTGAAACTTTGCTCAATGCTCACCTCTTGAAATGCCTTGAATCTAACTCACTTATCTCCACTGTTGATCTCCTGTCCTATCTTACTCATGTATGGTCATCTTCTCTGAGGAACTATGGGGAATTCTATGTCGTCGCCCTTGATATCTCTAAGCCTGGCTTTTGACAGAGTCTGGCACAAGGCTCTTTTCCCAAACTCCCTGCCTATTGCTTTACCCCTTCTTTCTGTTCTCTGATTTCCAGTTTTCTTACTGACCGTTTTATATCTGTAGTTGTTGATGGTGCGACATCTAGCCCTTTCTCTGTTACCAGTGGTGTTCCACAGGGCTCTGTTCTTTCACCTATTCTGTCCCTTCTCTTCAATGATCTTTTACAAACCCCATCTTCCTCTCTTCTTCATGCCTTTGCTGATGATGCTACCCTTCACTTTTCCTATGCCTCTTCTTCAAAACCTTCATCTGCTACTCGTAATCAGTCTCGTATCACTTTTTTTTTTCTACTCTCAACTCCAATTTGCAGAGAGTGTGTGAGTGGGGCACTCAAAAAAATTCAGTTCTTCCAAGACACTGTTTCTGGCTATCTCTTTATCTTTTTCTCCTCCTGATAACCCTATTGTCTTTGAAGCTAATGAAATTTACTCTCTTAAATCTATCAACATATTAGGATTCCATATAGCCTCTAACTTGTCTTGGAGTAATCATGTAATCCAAATTTCTAAAATTCATCCAAAACATTGGGGGTTTTGTTTTGTTTTCATCATTACTTTTCCTCTTTACAGTTACTTTAAATTTATAAAAGTCTTACCTGTCCCTGCTTAGAATGCTGCTCACACATCTGGGGTGCTTCTTCTTATACTAATCTCCTTGATAGGGTTGAATCTAAGGCAGTCAGACTCATTAATGATCCTTCTCTTACTTCTAATGTGGATTCTCTCTCTCTTCACAGTAAGGTATCTGCCCTTTCTCTTTTCTATCGCTACTACTTCCATTGCTGTAACACTCGCCAAGCGGCCTCATCTCTCAGGTACTGTGTGGAGATTTGTATTTCGCGGATTGGTCGGTGCAGCGACTGCTTCTTTCCATTTACCTCCAGACTCTGGAAGTCTCTTCCTCCTTCTGTGTTTCCTAATTCTTATGACCTTTCATCCTTCAAAAAGCAGATCTATTGTCATCTCAGGGCCTAGTCCTCCATATCTCTGGGTTCTCTGTACTTTGAGTGTTTTTTCTGTCTGTCGTTTTCCTTTGTGTGACATTACCTCATCTCTGCCTTGTCTTTAACTTTTTTCTTTTACTTCATCATGGTATTTTCTCGTGCCTGGGCCTTTATTGATGAGGGCAGTTTCTGCCTGTCCCGGTGTCACGCTCATGAAAAAAAATATTTCCAAATTTTGCTTTCAAGAATTACATTCCTATGTCTACTGATACTTTACATTTCCCGCTCTTCTGTTTGGCTTTGTCCCATGGAGGCAAAACAGTGCAGACCTTAACAAAGAAAAGACTATTCGGCTTAGTAGCCATGTACTAAAAGAAACCCTTCAGTTTTTGTATTTTCCCGCCATGACTTCGGAAAATCATGAATTGAAATGTCAGGCTTTGGATTTTATCCCCCTCTCAGTATTGTAATTATTAAAGGAGTGAATTATCCTTGTTCAGTGTTGGTGATTTTCTCAAAGTACTGCCATATCTTGTTCATTTTTTTCAAAATATACAATTTCACATGATTATTGGTAATGGCTTGGGATCAGTGGTTCTGAAATTATAATTTCAATGCTTTCTGATTTTTTTGTCAAGAACCCTCTGTAACTTATATCTACTTGTGCCTCATTAGACTTATTAGATATCTAGTAAAAAATTACTTCTCATATAAGCGGTTGAAGGACAGGCTTAACAGCTACATCCTTGCTGACCTCCTTCAGTACCTTAGCAAACATAAACCAGACTACAGAGTGTCTTATACACATGCATCCTACCTTAGGGTATAACATAAAATGGTCTTCATCAAATGAATCCTCACTTGTACACTTATTGGGTAGACCCTCAATTGCCACCCATACAGGACACCAATGGCATTGTATATACATTACAACTGAAACCTTTTGCCTTGATTTGTTAAGTTGTGAGCCATTTAGAAGCTCCAATGTCCTTAGCTCTTTGAATGACTCCTCTTCATTATAGAAGATAATTGTGGTTACTTATTTATGAAGTTGTTTCATCTGCTCACTGTCATGATTTTTAGAAGTATGATTATAGTTGCTAATATTTCTTGTGCTTGAATATGATCTCCCAAAGATGAAGTGAGTTGCTAGGAAATTTGATGCACAGAGTAGGGACCCGGACCTCCCAGTCTTGGTAGAGTAAGAAGCTCTTATCAACATCACAGTCTTTTGAGAGACTTGAAATGAACTCATTTCTAATCCTATTTTCAAGTGGTTGCAATTAATTTCCTATGTCTATTGATGTTCTTGATATGTATGTCTACTTTAATTTAAGACCAAACATGAATGAGGTGTATGCTGTATAGGGTTGTTTTTGCAATTTCTATCAATATGCAAATCTATATAGTCCATCCTCTACTTGCACTAGTACACATCATCCTTGAAGTTGATCCAGTGACTGCTTTGAAATAGCTGTTTTTAATTCAAGTCATTTCAATATTTGTTGACTCAAAGTTTTGTATTGCCTATCGTAATTATTTAGCTTTTGCTACTAGCAATGACGTTCTTGCATTTGGGCAGTGTCCAAAATCAAGCCCTATGTAATATTTTAGAATCAGTTCCATTACTGCTTTATGTTATCAACACTTTCAACACCTTGCACCTCATCTGCATAGGCATCATGTTTTACACTAGCATGCCAAAAAACAGAAAGATCAATGGCATTTATTTTCATGACGACTGAATTACCCTGAATTGTTCTTTCAGCTGATTATATGGTGTCTTTTTTCTTTTGGTTCCTCCACTACTGTAAAGTTTTTCTGCTGTGTGTAGTAAAGTTTTTATTCCTCTTTCCTTTTATAATTTCATTGAGTTGAAAGGTGTTGTTGCATCCATAAGGAAGACAGCATCTATATATTCCTCTTCAAAACTTATGTTATTGGCGTGAATAGCTACTTGTCCTGCTTGATGTCCAGCACTCACCTATAAATTCCTCGCAGTACATTTAACACGGTTCTTCTTCATTACTTGCATTGTGCATTTCCCAGTGATTCCTATTAGGACTTCACCAGTTCCAGTTGGTTTGTTTTCAGAAATTTTATATAGAGGTACCACAATCTACATGTTGTTAAAGCATAATAGTTGTTGACAGTCACTTGATTAAAGTTTTCTTGCTAGTCTTGCAATAGCCATCCATAAATCAGTTGCAGCTGATATAGATTTCTTTGTATTATAAATTGTTAACCTGTGTGGCTAGGGTTTAATACTGAGGGGCTAGCTCCTCTTTGAGTTTTTATAGCTTCCTCCCAAACCAGTGAAGCTTTTAAAGTCTTAAAGACCCAAGAGTCTGCTTTCAGTTCCATACTTGATTGTTTCATCCTATCATTGGATGTTCTTCCTTGTGGGTGTAGTGCCTTTAGTTTCTTTTTTTTATTTCCCCCTGTTAATATCAGGGGTCCAGATTCTCTATTTTCTGACACCATTGTTATGGCTGAATTTAGAAATTATTTTTTTGCAGTGCTGCAATATTTCTTTGTACTAGAATTTTTGTGGGTGTCTGGAGCAATAAGTGGGATGGTGGCATTAGGACTTTTAAGTCAAATGTTGCACACAGGACATCATTGCAACAATGATTGTTTCTGGATTTTTTTTTCTTGATGAAAAAGTTAAATATTATTAATCATTTGGAATGGGTATCAGGTGTCTGTCATATCATAGCTCCAGTCGAGTAAGCAGCTGTGATGAATACTTAAATGGAATTGGCAGGTTTATGATGCAGGCAGTTTTGATGTAGCCACTGAAGGAACTTTCCAGCACAACTCAGTGACGGTTCCAAATCCGGCTCATTAGAGGGGCTTTACATCAGGAAGGGCATCTGTCCATAAAGCTTTGAGCCAAAGCCAAACCTTAGTCACCAAGAGAGTATTGCAAAACACTAACACCATATGAATATGGTGCATTGCGGCCGAGAATGAATAGTTCAGTATCTTGAATCTTGCTATTAGGTAAAGGAGGAGGCTAATATATTCCTGACCTGATGCTCTGCACCTTAAAGACCTGTTCTTATTTAATATATTATTGTTCAACTTTATTTATTTCAGAACTCAGGAAATGATCTTGGCTCTACAGGAACCAGGAAAATCTACTTATATGGGGGTTCTCTACCTTGGGCTCACGCTCCAACCCAAGACCCAGGAGGAGAAGGAACAGGTAAGTCAAATTCTTCTTCTTCTTCTTCTTCTTCTTCTTCTTCTTCTTCTTCTTCTTCTTAATATTATTATTATTATTATTATTATTATTATTATTATTATTATTATTATTATTATTATTATTATTATTATTATTATTATTATTATTATTATTATATTATGTATATTTTAATATATTTACTTTTTTCAAATATTTCCTCCATGTATTATGTAATCACATGAACTGGGAAAAGACTTGGTTGAGTACAGTAAGCCTGCCTTCCATGGCCATAGCTTATTGAGAATGGAAAAGCCACCCACAAACTTAGAAAACGCACAGGATTGAATTATAGAAAATGGTACCTTAGAGGAAAACTTATTTTGCGTG
>JAXCGZ010008779.1:0-22782 GCA_037179515.1 Halocaridina rubra
TGCAGATCTCTTCGTCCATCTTAGTTATGCTTCCATTCGTTCTCTTCTAGCTTTAAAATCTGTTCTTTTATCTTCAGTTTTCCTCTGATAAAGCTATGGAAAAGTTTGGAATTTTCTTTAGCCATCCTGGTGATATGTTTTCCTAGTCTTTTACTTAGGTAATAATTTCTTTCTCTTTATTAAGCCTGCCAGGCATTTATGTTTTTCTCCTTCTAAACCTAATTCAGCACTTTTCTCTCCACTCCTTATTGAACCATTTCTCTCTGGCATGAATTACACCTACTTTGGTGACAGGTATGCAGCAATCTACTATCTTCCCATATTCCTCACAAAAGATGTCGTACATTTCTTGTACAGATTGTTGTTAAATAAGGTCCTCCAGTCAATAACTGCAAAAAAGCTCATTAAATTCTATGTAATCTTTCAAATAGTTCCTCCTCGTGTCCTCAGTACCTATGTGCGTACATGTGTAATTGATCCACAAGATACTGTACTGTCCACCTCCCCACGCTCAAGTGTCACGATCGACCAACGAAAAGGAGGGACGCATGTCATGTGAAATCAGGGAGCCCATCCAGTGGCCCAAGCCATGTTTTCTCGACCAATCAACGCATCCGAGCACTCGGTTTGCTTCTCACTGTGCTTACATCTGACCGTGTCCACAACCTCATGTTGATCTGCATTTTTACATAATAACATGTGATTATTTTCTTAAACAAAATGCTGCAGTGCAGTATCGCGTGGGTAGAGTTAAGCACATTAAAGTTTTTTGCTTCAAAATGCCACGCAGTCTTCGAAATCAAAGTGATTCTGTGTTAAGTAGATGATTTTGGTTACATTTGAAAACATAAAAATCAAGAATGAAATACCTCCAATTGTTTCAAAGGTATGAAATTTTTTATGTGGCAGAATGTATCTTATAGTTCTAGGGGCTCCATATACAGGATTCCTCCACGTGAAAAGTTCACTCTTTGAATATTAAGGATTATATGTCACAGGAACCATCTGGATTTTCGAGATAGGTGGGGCATGGCCATATAAAGGTTGGGAACCACTGCTCTAGTAAATAAGGCTGTCAAAATACAGTAAGCCCATAAATCCTTTTGATGCAACTAATTATGGGAGACAGGAAGATTCCATAGGCCTAGCGAGTACATTATCTCTTTGGGTTTCTTCTTTTTCCTGAAGGGATAAAGCAGGGGTGGCCAGACTTTTGGATTCCGAGATCTACTACTCTAAAGACTAAAACTCTTTTATGATCTACCATACTACATAATCACATAATATTACATCAACTGGGGGAAAATTTTCAAATAGCATAGTACTATAAAACGAGTGCAATTGTCTCACTTATATAAAAAATGATTAATCAGTTCAAATTAAATTAAGAAAAAAATCAGTTAAACTAAATGTTGGCGAGCAGAGCAGCTGATGCCAAGTCTTACTGTGGGGAACGGCAATTGACTGGTGGAGCGAGATTGACTGTTTGGCCACCTCTGGGTTAAAGAATACCAGATCCATGTTGCTCTAGGTGCCACAAAATCTGACTCAATGTGGCAGAGCAATCCCGTATTTGTATTTACCTCCTGCCAAGTCTCAAGGCATGTGATGGGCTATTAGAAGGCCCTTCATAACTGGTCATTGGAACCAAACCTGTCACACTGGCAATTTGTTTCAGCAAAAGTATTATGGTGGTTACGCTACTACGACAGCTAAAAATCTGTATCATAGCACAACTTGTACTTTCAAACATTCTCCCTTCATTCCTGTACTTAGCTCTTTTCTTGGTGCCCAGGTTCGATGAAGGGCAATTTTCTTTTCCAGTCTTGGTGTCACACCCATTAAATAAAAAATAATACGGTTGTACATCAATTTTCAAGTAAAGTATAAATAATCTAATATTGAACCCGTGGTTATATTAATGCAGTTTTCCATGAAAAACATGTTTAATATCTGCAGAACTGAACCAGCATTACTGGCTACTTCTTCATGCAAAAGCAACATTACAGTACTTCTTAAGTTACTACGTCATATAATAATCTGCGTTTTAGTTGCAGTATCATAACTGGCATGATGCTTTAGTACGAACAAGTGGCCAGCAATGCAGGTTCGGTTCCCAATGTCCTATCTCGTTTTTTGTGGACAGAAATGTATTACCTAAATTATGGTTTCAGCAAGCTTTTCACAATGGTAAACAATGTGACATTGCAGAAAAGGGTTCCATCATACTTTACCCCTTCTCAATTCTGGAATTGTTTTCAAAGCACAAAAGAAGTCAGAGGATGAAACCTTATACAGAAGCTCCCCTATTTACAAACAACCGAGATACGAACATAAAAACCTACACATATATTATTGTACTTATTACTGTTCTGTGTTAATACATTATTATTACTGTTAAAATTCGTTAATACTGCATAATTTATGTTTTATGTAGAAGTTAAGTGTCAATGGCCTAAGCAATTTACAATATTGCACATGTATGTACTGTACAGTACTATTTTTTACCTAAACACAACTTACAAATAGACTTCTGGAACCTAATTCGTTCGTAAATTGGGGAGTGTCTGTACTTCTAAAAAAATTCTAGATCGTACATACTAGTTTAATAATTAAAAGGATACACAGTACAGCTATCATTTTTCTCAGTAGATTTGTGGAAAAATTATGAAATAAGGCAACAAGAATTGCTTACCTTTCCCCTCATTTTTCCCAATTCAATCTTTGATGTAAAAGGAAAGACCAAGATACACAACCTAATTTTTTCTTTTAAACATAACACTATACACTCCTGAAGCAAACCAGAAGCTAATTTTCCTAAGCATTGTTGTGTCAAAATTAGTCCATATTCATATGGGGGTTGACACAGGCAGGATGAAGCAGGAGGATTAGAGCTGCACTCACTTTCCAACGCCTTGCAAACGAATCGAATCCACGAATAAAAAGCTCGTCACTTACCTACAAACTTGCGAGCTCTACCATTGAGCTACCACAGCCAATACCAAACAATATTAGGAAGGCAGTAGATACATCATATCCTGTACATCCTATGGCAAAAAAATTCAGAGGAAGAGATTTCCAGGCTTCATTCCCCTATCTCTTTAAAGTGGCTCTCATGACAAAACGAGAGCAGAATTCTTTAACAACTAACAACTTCATTTTTACTGATTTTGTTAGACGTTTTTGCTTGGCCTTGAAACGGAACTATGCCAGAGACTGCAACTAACAATAACAGACTAGCTGACATGTACATAATTATACAGTTTTATATATATATATTATATATATATATATATAATATATATATATATATATATATATATATATATATATATATATATATATATATATATATATATATATATATATATATATATATATATACGCACACACAGTTGGATCCACAGACACCAGCCCAAGACTTTCTTCCTCGCCCAGGCCAGTGTTTGAACAAGAGATCTTTTGGATGTGGGCCAAGCTAGCTGTCCATTACACTACGAGAAACCAATATTAATACACATATACCATCAGGAATAATCATATGCTTTATAATAAATAAAAGGGGCATCAACATATTGCAAAAACTCAAAAATGAAAAACGAGGCACTTACTTTTGTGATCTATATTCTACGTAATACTTTATAAAATGGCAAGATGGATTAATTAAAATATGAAGGTTAAGAGTATCCTACACACATGCTCAGCATGATAAATATAAGGGCTCACAAAGACAGGAATACTTATTACTTGCTAGTATTCAATCAAACATAAAAGTTATTATTAGGATCACAATTTGGAAAGCATACAATATTCATATACTGTGAATGAGGGCTGAGGTAGTGCAATTGTCAGTGCACTCAGCTCGGGAAGTGACAAACCCATGCTCGAACCAACCAGGGTGTGTTAAAAGGGTCATGCAGCTTTCATATTCTCCAGAGGAATTAACAGTGACATAAAAGGGCAAACGTCAACCCTATACATAAGCTGTCCCTAATCTTACACCGTTAGGTGGTTCCACTGCTTACCAAGTAATTTAAAACTCACCTCAAGTCAAAACGCCTATATAAATGTCTATACTCGGCATATAATCTATTCCCAACATCCTGTATGCAGTACTCTGCATTATACCTAGATAACTGTACAGTACTGTACTTACTTTGCCAATAAAATTTAAATTTATATAAAAACCACTGTAGTTATATTTTTAGGAGGGTTAAATTTTATAAAATTTATTTCACGTCTATATTTTCCAACCATGCATTGCTAAAGCTGAACTATTTAAAGTTTTGTAAGATAACTGTATATGAAGAAGCAGAAGTAATTTACATTCACGATGTTAAAAAACTGATAACATATACCCAAACACAATATATCCAGAAAAACACTGCACAATATCTCATATATTTCAGATATGCATAACTGGCATATGAAAAAGTTGGCATTTAAGGATATAAAAAATATAACATCAGGTAAAAGCCTCTTTACTTTAAGAATAACAGAAAAGCCTAAGAAATTATGATAAGACAGGAGTACAGTATGTTGACAGTGCCAAATTTAGAAGAAAAAAATGCACTGGTGATCAACAATATAAAAATCTATAGTCTACATACATTCATATACTGTTTAAAAATCTCAGTACAGCACAACTGTAAACTTACTATGGCTTTACAGTGCATAGCATATCTATTAGCCTTTAAACAATGATAAAAACCAAATATTTAAGTATATCATATCTTTTAAAAGTTCACCTTAGAGTGGATACCACATTGTATAATTTACACATTGCATTTATGAAAAGCAAAAATTAAAGTACCTGTATTAGACAATGCATTAAGGTTGTATGTGAAAATAAAGATTTTTTCTTTTATTTTCAGTTTCTGCTTAAATTAACATATGAACTTCATAACAACATATGCTTATATATTCTATATTCTGTTTTAGGTTAGTTTCCCCAACCTGGTGAGTAGAAGAGTAGTGACTGAAATACTAAATAATAAAGAAGATTTTTCAATATTTTCATATATGAATTCATCATCCATGGGGGTGTGTGATATGCAACATTGTCATAAAAAATATAAAAAGGATCAAACAATAAGATGCAAAGCATTAAAAAATACAATCAACGTAGGCACGACAGTCTCTTTAATGATTGGGTTTATCGATTAATATTTATATTTTAATAACTGGATAATGCAAATATTATTCACTAAGCTATATAAGTGTGGTGAGTGGATTGTTAGTGTTTAAGGTGATTAGAAATTATGCGGTGTTGTTAGTGTGGTGAGTGGTTAAGGTGATTAGGAAAAGATAATGAGGTGGTGATGAAGTGGAGTAGGTGATTAGAAGTTAATGAGGCATTGTTAGTGTGGTGAGTGGTTAAGGTGATTAGGAAAAGCTAATGAGGTGGTGATGAAGTGGTTAAGGTGATTAGAAGTTATGAGGTGTTGTTAGTGTGGTGAGTGGTTAAGGTGATTAGGAAAAGCTTATGAGGTGGTGATGAAGTGGAGAAGGTGATTAGAAGTTATGAGGTGTTGTTAGTGTGGTGAGTGGTTAAGGTGATTAGGAAAAGATAATGAGGTGGTGATGAAGTGGAGAAGGTGATTAGAAGTTAATGAGGTGTAGTTTAGTGTGGAAAGACAAGAGAGAAGTGCATCAGTGACCAGTAACATGCCGTGCTGCTAGTTCGATGTTTTTCTGTGTTGGTGTGAGGGGCCCTTTGCTGTTGCTGGTTGTCAGCTGCCATCTTTGATTGCTGTTTGAGGTGTTGGTGAGCTAGTGATGTTTTTCCTTTTTGAGACGTGCTATCAACCAGCTTTTGATGCAAGTTACTTTTTAACCACAATAAGCCTTTTAGTATATACTAAAACCCATGTATAAAATATAACAAAATATAAACAATGTTAAAGAGTATACAATTTAAGTAAGCTGTCGTCATTATCAAGAATGTAATAGTCACTGATAAGATGATTCATATTTAATATGAATTTTGTAAGTGCAGTATTAGCATAAGTTATCTTATGTGTAGGGGAGGAGGAATTTTAAGTTTCGTGTCACTATTAGTCCTCATTATGGGGGTGGATACAGACTGAAGCTGGAGTATTTGTGCTGCAAGCCCTTACTAATGCACCAAAGTGGGCTCGTTCGTGGCTCCGTTACCTGTTAAATCGAGTATTCTAACCTACTACACTATCACGGTCCTGACTCTGCATATCTTGTGACTTAAGAGCTGACCTAAATTTATTTTTCTTGCCAAAGAAGTTTTTGGCTTTCCCTAAGCTGCCTGGCAGAACAGCTCCGCGTTCTTTAGGAAGGTCACCGCCAATCCCAGGCACAGAGCTCTCAGGAAATGCATGTGTTGTTGTTGTTGGGTGTCCAGCATTCTTCCATTGTGTCTTTGACTCCATGAGGTGATCTGATTCATGCTGGACTGGCATCATTGGTAGAGTTGTCCAGTCCCTTCTGATAGCTCAGGAAGGGCTGGGCAGTGCCTCTTTTTTCTTTAACAGGTGCCACCCTGCCAGCTTTAGGACATGGTACAAGGTGTGATTGTTATTTCAGTGTCAGTGTATGGTGTTCAGAGTGCCGTAAAAACTTAGATAAGTGAGTCACATTTCAATAATGGCCAATATAAAAAGGAACATGATACTGCAATATAATAATGAATATGATACTGCATATAAACTACAATATAATGTACAATATTGTGCTATATATGAATTCAGGAATATACAACACGATAAACAAAATGCTTCATAACTGCAAATCTCCTAATTGATATTTTAGAAAACTATATACTGTACCTAAACACAGTTCATAAACAGCAGCGAATTAAAGATAGTATAAGACACTATTCCTTATACATTTAGAAACCACAGGATCAAAACCAATTAAAATACATCTTTTCCTTTTACACTCTGAAATTACAGGATCAAAACCAATTACAAAACATATTTTCCTTTTACAAGTGGAAATTGCATGATCAAAACCATTTAACCAACATTATTTTCCTTATACACTTGAAAATTGCAAGATAGAAATCAATTAAAAACATATTTTCCTTTTATACTCCGAAATTGCAAGATCAAAGCCAATTAAATATATTTTTCCTTTTACACTTAGAAATTGCAAGATCAAAACCCAATAACAAAAATTTTTCCTTTTTACACTTGGAAATTGCAAGATCAAAACCAAATAACAAACATTTTTCCTTTTTACACTTGGATATTGCAAGTTGAAAACGAATTACAAAAACATTTTCTCCATTTACACTTAGAAATTGCAAGATCAAAACCAAATAATAAACATTTTCCCTTGGTACATTTGGAAATTGCAAGATCAAAACCAAATAAATTTATTTTCCCTTTTTTACTTTTAGAAATTGCAAGATCAAAACCAAATAACAAACATTTTTCCCTTTTTACATTTGCAAATTGCAAGAACATTTTTCCTTTTTACATTTAGAAATTGCAAGATCAAAACCAAATAACAAACATTTTCCCTTTTTACATTTGGAAATTGCAAGATCAAAACCAAATAACAAACATTTTCCCGTTTATATTTGGAAACTGCAAGATCAAAACCAAATAACAAACATTTTCCCTTTTACATTTGGAAATTGCAAGATCAAAACCAATTACAAAACATTTTCTCCTTTTACACTTGAAAACTGCAAGATCAAAACCAATTAACAAACTTCTATTCCTAATGATACAAATGAGGGCCCATCATGCCCTAGACAATCAAGGGCCCATTATACTCAGGCACTAAGACTTATAGCTTTCCATTCCTATTTTTCGGTCAAATACTAAGATGTGGAATTAAGAAATTTCTAAATTTATTTACAGCTGCAATTTTCTACCTCTTAGCCCAATATATTATATACAAAATGCAGAGGCTGCAAAACTTTACCATGCATAAAGATTACATGATTCTATAAATTTCTAGAAAGTAAATCTTCAAAACTGCATATCTCGGTTAGTAAATATATTGAACATATTTAACTAATAATCATAGTAAAAGTCTTGAAATGCATACTTTATGCACCAATAATTTACAAGTTTTGAAAATTGAAAAAAAAATTATTTGGTGAAATTTTTCACGTTTAAAAATCAATAGTAGAATAATGCACTAGTTATTACAAAATCTTTCAAGATTTGTTAGAATAATTCACAAGTTTTGACAAAATTTTTCAAGATTTGGTAGAATAATTCACAAGTTTTGAAAAAAATAAAAAATAAAGATATGGTAGTTTACACAATCACTTTAAGTATTCTTATCTACGAAAAATCTTTACAAAATACCAAAAAAAAAAAAAAAATTACTACAAATATCAAGAAGATACAAGGCTGAATAGAAAATACCTTAATAATTCAAATGACCACAAACATCATTCAAGAATACATCAGAAAAAAAAAAAATTCTCTTTGGTTCTTTGTGAAATTTATTAGAGTAAATTATGTTCAAGTTAACTTCCCCAAGTTCCATGTCAAATAAGACTTCAGTAAATCAAAGCTGTGGCTCTGACACAAACAAAAATCTGTATTGAAGTAATACGTTTTAGTAACACACGTTTCCACTAAAAATTTTCATATTTTTAGGCTTTCCTTTACAGAATAACGAAACTAGTGGAATCTCCTTATACAGAAATTCATAATCAATCTAACCATAAACTAAATTTTCTCTGCCATTTACGAAAAAGGTGAGAAAAATTGGATAAAACAGGACGACATAGAGTACGCAGAATACGTATTGATGAAAAAAAAAATTTAAATCTATTACATAAAAGTAAAACGACAATTACCAAATTTAAGAAAACATAACGAAATGCATGTCTGAAAACAGAATTCCTTTTTGAGAAGTGTTACATACACAGAAGCCAATATACGTATATATACACAATTGTCTATATTGGAAAAATATATATATATATTTATATAAAACATACATCACTTTTTGGTCTCCTCTTTGTCCTCCTTCTCTTTCTGTTTGCTGGACTTTTCTTCTTCAAGCTGGCGTTTTGCAGCCAAGAGAGCTGGGTCAGTATCTCTAATGTGTTTGGCAACCTCCTCTGTGGATTCTTCAATTTCCTCCTCCTCCTCCTCTTCTGTGTTTGCTACAGATGCAGTTTCCCGCTTTCCTGATTCGGTACCTATACTAATTTCATGCGCTTTTGGTACAGTTGCTTTTTCCTGATTCCCTGAATCAGTATCTATGCTACTCTCCTGTGCTTTCTTTTGTGATTCCTCTGTGCCACCTTTTGGAACTTTACTTTCCTCTATTACAATGTATCTTTCAACCTGTTTTTCTACTTTTTGTGTTTCTGAAAGTGTTCCTTCATTACTTTTTTCGGCAATTTCTTCAACCTCTAATGCTTCTTCCTGATCTGCTACTTCCTCCTCCTCTTCATCTTCTTCAACTCCTCCAACTTCTTCTTCTTCGACTCCTCCTCCTTCTTCTTCTTCTTCGACTCCTACTTCTTCTTCTTCGACTCCTTCTACTTCTTCTTCGACTCCTTCTACTTCTTCTTCGACTCCTTCTACTTCTTCAACTCCTCCTACTTCTTCAACTCCTCCTACTTCTTCTTCATCCTCTTCTCCCTCACCCACATCTTCTTCCTCTTCTCCAGTTCCCTCTCCCGTTTCTTCAGGGTCATCTTCTTCGCCATTCTCTTCCACCACTGTCATTTCCTGAGGAGCTTCATCTTCTGTTCTTTCAGCTTCAGCAATAGGACCCATGTCAACACCTAATGCCTCTGCAGCCTCCATTTCTTTGACCAAGTGCCGCAGTTTTATATTTGACGAAATAGCAAACTTATTGTATTCAGGAATGGACATGGCATAAACGTACATGATACGATCTTTTGTTTGAACTCTTTCGCGCGGGCACTTCGCTTTCAGCTTAGTTTGGAATGATGTACGAGCGTGCTCGCTCTTTCTACGGCTGAAGCACGAAGAAGAACTGTCGATCATAATGGGTAAGTCATCATAAACAGCAGCTTTGCTGAGCTCTTCCAAGATGCGATCATCGCTTTCATGTATGAGCGTGGTGTAGCGGAATCCGAACTTCTCAGCGGATCGCATCCATATCTTTTTGGCTACAAAGCATTCTAAATATTTGGGTTCAATCTCTCTGACACCATCCTCAGCATCGTGGTCAAGTTCATCACACCATTCTCTAATTTCGCACGTGTCCTGGTGTTTGTTGAACCATTCTGTCATCTCCGAAGGCGACATAGAGACAATTTTCTTAGCATTAATTTTGCAAACGTGACAGTACATATTAGCTACATCATAATCCACTACTAAGCCAGTTGTTAGTTCAATAACAGCACCAGCCACGAGACAGAAGTCACTTCCCCACTGGTGATAAGTGGTTGTGAAAGCAACATTTAGATCGATCATGTCATCAGTTTCTAACTGGCTCTTGAAGACTTCTCTGATTATACTGGAGGTATACAGCAAACTCTCTTCAGTGTCGTTTATGACATCATTAATGACTTGTCTCGCATAAACGATGAAGGTGGCCTCGTTCAAGCATCTGGCATTGAAATATCTGCAATAGTGACGTAGACCACTATAGCCGAGACCATTGTCTAAAAAGGCAGCTACGTGTGCATAATTTATATTTTCTGTCTTCTGAAGCATGCGATCTCCCCTGTTTTGTTTCCTCCTCTTCCTTTCACGAACTAGGTTGGGTGTATTGGTCGATTTGTGGTCGTTGCACAGAGCACACGTGACCGTGAATTCCGAAATCATGCCTTTGGTCGTCGGTCTCACGCCAATTTTAACTGCTTCGCCGCACTCGCGACATGCAACCAGGCAACCAAGAGCACTGACTTGGTTGGTGGTTATGTGAAGACCTTCGGACATGCCATCGTCCAGAACCAACACTGTGGATATTACGTTCTTGTCCTTTTTGCTCGTGGACTCCTCAACCATTTCAACAATCCTCGCTCTCTCTTTCTTAGGGAGCTTCACCTTCAGAGGAGGAGCAGGAGAATCCTCGCGCTTCCTCTTCCGTGGACGACCTCGTTTTCCATGTTCCCCTGAGAAAATGGAAGGCCTTTTAATATCTATCACTGCCATTAATTACTTCTGTAACTAAAAGCAGATGGATTGGGTAATATTGCTAACAGCTTCAAGTTATATGTACATGAATATATGTATATTTGCAGGTATGTTAGTACATATTACATAAGAAAAAGAACTGATCTGCCACAACAGATCAGTACTTCATGCACTATTTTATGTGTCACAATAAGTCCATGTTCAAATGAGGGGAGACACTGACATGTTGGATCTATATGGTAATTAAGGCTGGGTGCCCCTCATAACACCTCCCACTCCACCACTGAGCTAGTGAGGCCCCTAATCAAGTCTCAGTATTTTAAAACTGAAGTTTTCACTTAATCACACATCAGGGTGTGGAGGATGCAGTTATTTTTTTTTTTTTTTAAGAGTATGACACCGGGACAGGCAGAAACTGCCCTCATCGACAAAGGCCCGGGCACAAGAAAATACCAAGACGAAGGAAAAGAAAAAGTTAAGGGCAAGGCAGAGATGAGGTAATGTCACACAAAGGAAAACGACAGAGAAAAAACAGTCAAAGTAAAGAGGACCCAGAGATATGGAGGACTAGGCTCTGAGATGACGATAGATCTGCTTTTTGAAGGATGAAAGGTCATAAGAACTAGGAAAGACAGAAGGAGGAAGAGAGTTCCAGAGTCTGGAGGTAGATGGGAAGAAGCAGTCGCTGCACCGACCAATCCACGAGCTACAAATCTCGACACAGTACCTGTGAGATGAGGCCGCTTGGCGAGTGTTACGCGGCCTCGGCAGTGGAGGAGGGATGCAACTCGCCAACTCATCAGAGCAGTGATGGAAGTAGTAGCGATAGAAAAGCGAAAGGGAAGATACCTTACGGCGAAGAGAGAGAGAATCCAAGTTAGAAGTAAGAGAAGGATCATTAATAAGTCTGACTGCCTTAGATTGAACCCTATCAAGAAGATAAGTAAAGGAAGAAGCACCCCAGATGTGTGAGCAGTATTCTAAGCAGGGGCTGATAAGACCTTTGTAAATTTTAAGTAACTGCAATGAGGAAAAGTAATAACGAAAACGAAACAAAACCCCCAATTTTTTGGATGAAGATTTAGAAATTTGGATTATGTGATTCCTCCAAGACAAGTTAGAGGCTATGTGGATTCCTAACATATTGATAGAGTTAAGAGGGTAAATTTCATTAGTTTCGAAGACAATAGGGTTATCTGGAGAAGAAGATAAAGAGATAGCCAGAAACTGTGTCTTGGAGGCATTGAATTTAACTAAATTTTGAGTGCCCCATTCAGATACTCTCTGCAAATCGGAGTTAAGAGTAGAAGAAAGAGTGATACGAGATTGATTACGAGTAACAGATGAAGGTTGTGAAGAAAAGGCAGAGGAAAAGTGAAGGGTAGAGTCATCGGCAAAGGCATGAAGAAGAGAGGAAGATGGGGACTGTAGAAGATCATTGATGAAGAGAAGGAAGAGAGTAGGTGAAAGAACAGAGCCCTGTGGAACACCACTGGACACAGAGAAAGGGCTAGATGTCGCGCCATCAACAACTACAGATATAGAACGGTCAGTAAGAAAACTGGAAATCAGAGAACAGAAAGCAGGGGTAAAGCCGTAGGCAGGGAGTTTGGCCAACAGAGCCTTGTGCCAGACTCTGTCAAAAGCCTTAGAGATATCAAGGGCGACGACAAAGGATTCCCCATAGTTCCTCAGAGAAGATGACCATACATGAGTAAGATAGGACAGGAGATCACCAGTGGATCTTGCCTTGCGGAAGCCGTACTGGTGATCAGAGATAAGCGAGTTAGATTCAAGGCGTTTCAAGAAGTGAGCATTGAGCAAAGTTTCGAAAACTTTAGCAATAGAGGAGGTTAGAGCAATAGGTCGGTAGTTAGAAGGAATAGAGCGGTCACCCTTCTTAGGAACAGGTTGAACTAGAGCATGCTTCCAAGATGAAGGATAGATACTGGTTGACAGAATGAGGCGAAAAAGACGGCAAAGCACGGGAGCCAGTTCATCTGCAAATTCCTTAAGGAACCTTGCAGGGATACCATGTTATACAACACTGTCAATTCAACTAACATAATGGGTACAGAAGCTCCCCTATTAACGAACATTCACGGATACCAACAAAAATCTACCCATTATTTACCCATGTATTATTGTATGTATTACTGTACTGTACCGCATTATTACATTATTGTTACAGAATTAAAATTCATTAATACTGCATCAGAGAGGAATGTAATTATTACATACGTTTCCAGGACATATTGTTCAAGATATCCCAGCAGAAGAGAGTGATAGAGCGATTCTTCTTCCATAGATGAAGACCACAAAGTTCCACTTCCAGAGTGGTCCAAACATCTTTTTCCAGACAAGTGTCTTCAGCAAAGATTGCTTTGTGCTTGCTATGCCTTGATGCTTTTCCAAGGTATGATAAAAATTAATTGGTAATGAGCAAATCTCTGGATATTTCATATGTTGGTGAAGAATCAGTGTGGTACACCAAGTACAAAACAATCTTTAGTGAAAAAGTCTTCAGTTTATATTCCAAGGCAAAAGGTACTTAATAGTTGAAGACCTTTCTGGAGAAGAGCTATTAAGTCTTTGGGAGAAGCTCTCAATCACTCTCTTCAACAGGGATATCTGAAACAAAGGGTCCTGGAATCTTGTGTAATAATTGCATTCGTCTTTGTTGCTTATGCAACATATATACAATACTTTACTTACAAAACATAAACTTATGAACATAACAAAGTTCATTAATGCAGAATACTTTGTATTATGTATTAGTTACATAATAAAATTCTTTAATGCAGAATACTTTGTTTTATGTAGCAGTTACATAATAAAGTTCATTAATGCAGAGTACTTTGTTTTATGTAGTAGTTACATAATAAACTTCATTAATGCAGAATACTTTGTTTTATGTAGTAGTTATAAAATAAACTTCAATAATACAGAATACTTTGTTTTATGTAGTAGTTATAAAGTAAACTTCAATAATACAGAATACTTTGTTTTATGTAGTAGTTAAGTGTCTTTAGCCTGCAAGTAAGTACTGTATAGTAGTGAATATGTATTTAGTGCACAGTACTTATTTTCCTAAACACAACTTACAAATGGACTTCTGGAACCTAACTCGCTCTTAAGGTGGGCAGTCTGTGGGGCCTCTGTTCCTGATATCAATCATGAGTGTCACTATTGGTTTCAATTCACTTACGGGTGGACACAGACAGACTGAAGCTTGGGAATTAAAGCTGGATGTCCTTCCTAACGCCTCGAGGTGGGCTCGAATGCAGAATGTATATACAGCAAAGTCAATTCACAAAAAAGGGGTAAATTTCTTACATTCAGCGAGACTGCACAGCACTTAAAAAGCAACAGCTGCTAAGCATGAAGGTATGAAAACTAATTTAAAATGCCTCCTAACCGAATTCTTGGTACGAGGGTATGCTACACGTATTCTCAGGGTAAATGCAAGCTTTGATAGTCTACATATCCAATCAACATCCCCAATCAACAATTATGGTAACCCTAGGTAAAAGCATTTCATCTTCTGCATCACAATTGATCCCCATAATGGGGTAAACACGGACTGCACTAGGGAATTAAAGGCTGGATACCCTTCTTAACTCTCCATGGGGGCTCGATATCAGGTCTGTCACCTCCCAAGTTGAGAATTCTTACTACGATGCTAAACGCATATACTATAAGTAAAGAAATGGAGACGATGATTTAGATATTCAAGCATCACTCTCTAGATTGCGAGTTATAGAAGGAAACAGACTATTATATATAACTTCACGCTATAATAATTGTGTGCACGTACTGAAGCAGCCATAGACCTCGAATCTTGTACAAGAAAGTAACCCTAAGGAGCTCTATGGTTATCCAAATATACAGTACAAGGCAAGTCACCTGACCAAGGAGGTTAAAAAAAAAAAACACACACACCTTAAGCCTTGCATTAATCAAATACTAACATAGTATATATTTCTAAACCCAAATAAAGACGCTCCCCTACTTACAAACAAAAACCTACCAATTATCTACCCATGTATTAACAATGTATGTACCTGTCATGTACTGTATTATTATATTTTTATTAATGTATTAAAATTCATTAATACTGTATACTTAAGAGTACTATAGAGTACTGCTAATGTATGTACAGGTGGTCCCCAATTTACAACAGGGTTCCGTTCCTGACAGCTGTCGTAAACAGGTTTTCATCATAAGTCGGAACACATCTAAATACGAATCTAGGTCCCTCATCAATGCTATAAATAAATCTAAAATATAGAAACATACTCTAAGTTCTTAATCTAAGACATAAAAATGGTAAAAGTACACTATACAGTATTGCTTACCTTTACTCTTGTGGCTGGCTTGCACAATCAGCCCCATATCCAACTTAGGAACCTTCAATTTTCAGCATTTGGCTCTATACACATACGTGTCTTCAACACAATATCAACATTTATCGCATTACACATCAAATACAGTATATGCCAAAGTCTATACACTCAAATTGCTTTTTAAGTGTTGCTATAATACACAAAATTGGAATAACGCATCCAAAAAATACTAGTAAAAAAAATAAAAAATGCGTGAGTGAGAAAAATAGACAAAAATGGTTGTTTAGTGACTAAGCCACCAGCTCTGAGGCAGTTTCCCACCATGCTGCCATGTGCTTCAGTCACTCTTCTCCCAGTATTAACCCCAACAACAACCAGTGGTTTGCTATCCCCCTTCCTCCTCCTCTTCTCCTCCCTCTCCTACCGCTTAAGTCTCCTTCTCCTCCTACCGCTAACGTCATCTTTTTTTACGTTTGCAGATAAGGGATATTCTTAGGGTTCGTTAATTTCTTTTTGCTATACAGTATGTACTGTATTTGTAAATCTGTATATCTTTTGTACTCTACGTTATTTGCATGTTAATATAAATAACTACAAGTCTTTCTGCTTCGTTATGTACTTGTAAAATATGTTTTACTTATATCATTGGCATAGTGTGTTTATGTACGGTTGTGGAACGTATACATGCCCTATTATCATTGTTTTTTATGGTAAATAACTGGTTGCATTACGCGAATTATACATTACACGTCATTTCTGAGAACCTATCCTAGCGTTGTTCCAAGAGGTGAGTGTATATACAAAAAACATACAGTATATACAAATACACTATAAACATTTTCCATTTTCGCCGAGGGCGAACAGCATAACACCAGCAAAAGAGCACAAGAATAATAATATGGCATACAAGCAGGAAGTGGGCAATGCTTCTTCTTCCCCCCTTTCCCATTTTCACAGCATTAAACAATCTTTTTGCTTTCTCCTGAATCAACAGGAGGCTCACTGGGATACACCGTTGATGCTGGTCATCCAGCCAAACCACTAATAACCTCTTCATTTCAATCATGTGGAAAGTATGTAATCACAGCGAATGAGAACAAGAAACAATAAGGCGTAAGATAGTGAACTGGGAGATGCTTCTTCATCTTCTCAGTCTAATGCCGTGTGACGACGTACTCTTTCGTATAGAGATCGTATTTACGGCTATGTATTTGGTAATTTTTTAATAAATTAAATCTAATTCCTTCAAATAACCAAATATATAAATAAATAAAACCATTAACTTGCTATATACGGGTGAGATAATAATGTCGTATTCTCTGAAACAATACTTGCAAAATACTTTGTTTGCCAATGGAATATAAAGTGAAGAAACGCTACATGACAACAGATCAGCATCAAGTTATTTTTTACCTAAGAACAAATAAGTTACAACTGAATGATAGAATTAGACACAAAAACCATTATACAAAGTGATTAATGTCTGATGTACAGGTCACAACAAATTGAGAGCCAAAGAAACCTTGCTCAAACGCCCATACATTCAGGACTTAGAATACCTAAAAAGACAAGAGAAAAACAAAGCAAATTTTATATATATTTTGGAGAAAGAGCAAAGCACCGTTGTAAAGGCACTGCTTCTCAGCTTCTTCTTCTTCGTCTTCATCTTTTCCCATTTTTATGTGGGGTCGATGTTTCTGGCCAGTGATCTCCATATGTTCCTGTCCCACACCTCATCAACCAACAAACCTTTAGACCTCAGGTCGTCATTGATGCAATCCATCCACCTATGCTTTGGTCTCCCCCTCCTTCTCCTAACATGTATATCCATTTCCATCACCCCCTCTTTATGGCTATTTGTTTGGTAATTTTCTAAGTGAATTCGATATAATTCCTTAATAATTAAATACAAACAAATAAAGCCATTGACTTCATATATACGAATACAACAGTGATGCTAGCTGTGCACTCGTTCGCCGCACTAACCAACTGTTCAGCGCACAAACTGTATATTTACCACACAAGCCTAGTAGGTCGAAAAATTTATTTATTAATGATTTATGGGCCTCTGTCATGACAGCAGAACATCATAACTCAGGGACCATGTAACCCAGGGACTCCCAGTACTGTGCAGTACTTTTTTTTCCTAAATACAACTTACGAAGACTTCTGGAGCCTTACTTGTTCGTAAGTATGGGAGTGTCTGTATCTATAAAATGCCAAACACAAATATATGGATATGGACTTCATTAGTTAAAATCTTCAAACCAAAGCTGGATACCTCTCACAGAAGGTGGAGATTGTAATATCTCATTTAAATATTATATGCAGTACAGTATTCACTTTTCAGAAGTTCCATTTACTAAAGCAATATCCTATTCCAAAATTGGTTAAAAATGGATCACCGAAAATCCATCATATTACTTTTTGTTGTCATAAAATAGTTCAGCAAGAATTTCTTAGGATTAACAGTCATATTATATAAGAAATATTTATCATAAAATAGTTCAGAAAGAGGACAATTTCTTAGGAGTAAAAATCGAATTATCAAAGACCCTAATATACTAGTCGGATGCTCCAAATAAAGTGCTTGTTGTTTGTCGTTTACCAGACAGTAGGCTCAATTGCAGTTCTATCGCTTGAGTCAAGAACTCTACCCACTACATAACCCAGTCCCTCATCCAAAATATATATATATATATATATATATATATATATATATATATATATATATATATATATATATATATATATATATATATATATAGAGGCCTACATCTTATTATCTTTACTACTTTATTGCTAAGTATAATAAAGTAGAAAAAGGCTTAAAGACGATATGATAATGGGCATAGAACAAATACAGGACTGCAAAGATAGAACATTTGGTAAATAAAGGAGTAAAATAAAAACAATATGTCCCAATTCACTCCGTGGTTATGCAGATTCCTATGATAATCATAACAGATGCATACAGGTATGTGTGTATGCACATACTAACCAAACTCATAATCATTTAGTTACTGACAGGGCAAAATGCGAACATCTAGGGTTATTCACGCTATAAGTCGCCTTTTCTCTTGGCAGTTTCAATGAAAACCCATTCACACAAGCACTAAGTCCACTATCAATATACAAGTCTTGAATCACATAATTTTGACTGATTCAGTATTTGGTGAGGTCAAGGGACCAAGGCAGTGCAAGTGGTTAGAGCACTTGACTCAGGAAGTGACACGCCTGTGTTTGAGCTCAAAGCAGGGCGTACAAAAGGCATTCAGCCTTAATTCCCCAGTTCCAGCCTGATTTTTTTTTTTATGAGTGTGACACCGGGACAGGCAGAAACTGCTCTCATCAACAAAGGTCCGGGCACGAGAAAATACCTCGACAAAGGAAAAGAAAAAGGTTAAGGACAAGGCAGAGATGAGGCAATGTCACACATAGGAAAACGTCAAAATACAGAGGACCCAGAGATATGGAGGACTAGGGTCTGAGATGACGATAGATGTTTTTTGAAGGATGAAAGGTCATAAGAATTAGGAAAGACAGGAGGAGGAAGAGAGTTAAAGAGTCTGGAGGTAGATGGGATTAAAGTAACACATTAAAAGGCAAACAATCTATTAAGTTAGGTCTGTCATGTTTGATAAGGGGGATCATCCCAATTAGGGAAATGAAGAACAAACAGCCCAATTAGGGAAAAGCCCCCAATTTGGAATCATGGTATTCTGTATGCATTTGATGAGCTTTATAAATTTTTTATTTTCATTTCCCTCAGAAATTACAGGATTTTGCAATTTTCCCCCACTTTTCAGTCCCATATGGGGGGAAGGGGGTGCTAAAGTCATCTCAAAGGCTAACAAATTTCAATAGAAAAAAGGTAAAGATTGGTATTAGGCACCCCCTTCTCCCAAACTAACCTAATCTAACACATATAACCTAACCTAATTAAAATTTGAAGCCTTACATACTTTGAGAGTTATGGAAGGGTGCATAAAACGAATCTATTCAGGAAATAAAAATCAGAAATACCGTTTCATTGTATTTTTCTAAACATGACGATGGAGTATACAAACCAAATATTTCTACTGAATGCAATAACATACTTGTGAGGTTTAGGATTTTTTTTTTTTTAAATTGTTAAAATCTATAATTACTTAATTACCTAATTATCAAGTAAGGGGCCTTTTAATAATGCATTTATATGATTATCTAATGTACTAAAAAAATGGTCTTGATCTTCGTTTTTATAGGAAAATCACTGCCATAGTGTAATCACTCACTCCAATCATGCCCTTATTAACTAGAGCACGAGAGGGCTCGAACTTTTACATTTTCTCTTAACATTAGTCTATTCATTAATAATAATTATGTATGACTTAATAAGGTATAAATACAAAATCCTTCCTAATTAACGCCAAAAAATACACAAACAAGAGGGTCACACTTGACCATGCACAGAGGTCCGAGAGAGAGAGAGAATGGAAGCCGCCATTATACGTCTAAGAGGAAAATTCCAACACCTAATTTCATCCAAATACATCTTTTCCTATCACTCTACGCAAACTTTAACCTAACCTTCTGAACCAGGAGTACGTAACCTTTCGATTCTTACGTTTAGTGGCCTTCTGCTTACTGGGCCTGCCTTTCCGTCTCATTTTGTTGGAGTTTCCGACCCAAAATCTGCTTAGTTGGAATAGAGAAAACTAGAGAATTTGTTCATTATAAAAGGGAGAGCTTCGGCTTTCCCGTTCCAAGACTATTTATTGAGATGCTCGATCCTGATTGGTCGAGGGACACGCTGCCGTATCCGCCACGTCGGGAGATTGACCAATCACGGGACTTCAAAGATAAGCGCGCCATGTTTAAACCGCACACCCTCATATTTTTTTTCAATATTGGTTAAATTTAGTTGCATATTATCTCATATTTTGAGTTTTAATAATGTTATATATAATATCAATAAGGGTAGTTTATAATATTATCTTTTATAATCTATTTTAGAGTCAAGAGATATTATTATTGTTTTCTAATATTGAAACAATATATTAATATTGACGTATTAATGCATCAATTAAGATATTTTTCACATTTATTCTATTTTTTTATTCAGTTTACTATTATATATAATACTTTATTCATGTTTCAAACACAATTTGCAATGTTAACACAAAATATAATACAATACTTAATATAAGGAGCCTCCTTTTGTTTGTTATATAAAAAGTAATTAATTATAGAATATCTAACTTTATTTATCCTTTTATTATAATAATAAAATATCAATATACATGATTATATATATATATATATATATATATATATATATATATATATATATATATATATATATATATATATATATATATATATATATATATATATATATATATATATATATATATATATATATATATATATATATATATATATATATATATATATATATATATATATATATATTATCTTTGTCTTTTATGTGAATATATGTATAACTTTTTCTATATAGATTATGATAAAAACCTATTGAGTTTCTAACTAGTCAACCCTATATTAAATATATACTTAAAGTACGATTAATTCCACATCTTTAAAGTTTATTTATCAAAAATATGCAATAGTTTCCAAGTAAAATTCGGTAGTCAAAACAAAATATCTTACGTCTGGCATACACATTCCTCCCCGTACAACAACTTGGTATTATAACGGGGAGACTTCTTTATATAATTAAGAATATTGTTTATCATGCGTTAATATTCAGTAATATATAAAAATAATAGAAAATAAATATATAACTTCACTCTGCAATTAAATGGAGAAATGATAAACAATAATTGATATATTCGTAGGTACTACTTTGCTCTAAGATCAGAGATAGAGAAACTCCCTTTGCCTTATCGACCGCTCAGATACCAACATCTCAGATATTAAAATATTTTCCATGCATTTTTATCACTTAGAATTTACATGACTTACTTTATTAAATTTGCCATATTTTCTGACTACATGCATAGAACGAATTCTCAAAGAGTCACTAAATATATCATTCATATTCAAGTTCTCTGTATTTAGCTGAGTCTACCATTTAAAGAGAGTTATTTTTTGAATGGAGAGAGAGAGAGTTTTATGGTCTCCCCTATTATTAAAATACGGTCTTTCTCATGTTATTTCTATCACTCGAAAAACAGCGTTTTATTAATGCCACAACTAATATAATGCGTTTATCCCAGCCTATCACCGTAATAATCATTTAGAATATTCTATAAAATTCTATCGTATAGATTTTGTTCGTGCAAATTATTCAAATTTATTCTAGAGACGGTTAAGAGGAGCGGTCGAGGTTTATTTATAGTGAACGTGTGTGCTTTGACTCAGCCACACCCTTTACAAAAGGGAAAGGCAGCCACTGTATATGTATTTATTTTTTTTCGTAGTTGTAAACATTTTTAAACAATATTTTAACTTGCCAGATCATGTGAAAAGGCAAGGTTTATATATATATATATATATATATATATATATATATATATATATATATATATATATATATATATATATATATATATATATATATATATATATATATATATTTATAACATTGCATATACATACATATTTCTTCTGCCTATAGAAAATATCTGATAATATTTATTTGTCTTTTATTATTAGTATTTTATTATTATTATTTTTATTATTATTATTATTATTATTATTATTATTATTATTATTATTATTATTATTATTATTACTATTATTATTATTATTATTATTAATTATTATTATTATTATTATTATTACTGAAATACTGCGATCGAATGTACCCAAGTCCCAATAGAGAAGTTTCTCTCTCTCTCTCTCTCTCTCTCTCTCTCTCTCTATATATATATATATATATATATATATATATATATATATATATATATATATATATATATATATATATATATATATATATATATATATATATATATATATATATATATATATATATATATATATATAAAATCCCCGTTAAAAGGGAGTGGCTGAGTCAGAGCAAAATACTTGACTCTGTGGAAGGAAAATCCAAAGGAGTGGATCACCAGTCTCCTTGCTCAGCCCTAATTAGTCGAAACTAATGTCACGCAGGAGAACACGTAGGAGGTATTTTAATATTTACTTTATACGTCTGGTATTCGGCTAAGGATTCTTAAAAACATCATAATACAAAAATGCTTCTACAAATAACAAAGGCAGATAATTAAGCATTATATATATATATATATATATATATATATATATATATATATATATATATATATATATATATATATATATATATATATATATATATATATATATATATATATATATATATGTATGTATGCATGTGATTA
>JAXCGZ010008780.1:0-5000 GCA_037179515.1 Halocaridina rubra
CGTTGCCAGTCAGCCCAATGTGGGATGGAGTCCATACAAACGACACAACAAGAGAAGCTTCCCGAGCGGCCGCGAGGCGACATAGTATATCTCCCACAGCACGGCCACAGATAGGTCTTGGCGAGGATAGGGCTTGTAGGGCCGATTGGAGTCACAAATTATTACCCCATTCACTCGTCGTCGAACAAGGAGAGTCACGGCATCCAAGATGGCATTCAGTTCACAGTAGGTGGAGCTCGACGAGGTGGGTAGTCTACGGCCAATCCATGAATCAGCCGGCACAGGCGGCTCCATGGTGGGGAAAACACAGCACATGCCGCCCTCCCATCTGCTTGCACAGAACCATCAACATAGACGTGGTGTGCTGCAGGGACAGACGTGGACACATCAGCGATAGTCTCCAGAGCTAACTGTCTCTGCAAGGAGGGATAGACATCCTTCGAGGTCAGTGTATATGTGACAGCGGGGAGGGAGACACGCCAGGGTGGTAAATCTGGGACAGCCGCCTGCACTGGCAGGTCGATGTCAAGGCCACAGAGAGAGAGAGAGAGAGAGAGAGAGAGAGAGAGAGAGAGAGAGAGAGAGAGAGAGAGAGAGAGAGAGATTCATATATATATATATATATATATATATATATATATATATATATATATATATATATATATATATATATATATATATATATATATATATATATATATATTGATAAATGTGTGTGGTTATTAAAATTTATATTAGATCAGCTTAAGCTACTATATTAGGGAGTGTGAGACATTGCATGATAGTTTCCAACAGAATATTTTACATGTATTATTTTGTATCTTTATCAACACTATATGAAGCATATACAAATGCATATCTTTACTGTTATCTGCAGATTCAGCGCCACAATGGCTCATGGATATCAAAAGAAGCTTTCACCAAAGCAACTCCTTCCTTTTCTACTACCAGGAGCTAACAGCAAAATTCATGTGATGATGCGTAGTTATGTCACCTTATTATTCACCTCACCCACGGTCATCACTTGAAGTGTTTAGGTAGATGAAGAGAGTGACACAGAAAAAAAAAATCATTGTTGTACTATCCGATGCTTGCGGTCACAAAGCTCACATGCACTTAATACTGAACTCACCATTCTCAGAATATAAGGCTTATATGAATTATTGAAAGTCCTAGACCGACAATAGTTATCTCTCTCTCTCTCTCTCTCTATCTCTCTCTCTCTCTCTCTCTCTCTCTCTCTCTCTCTCTCTCTCTCTCTCTCTCTCTCTCTCTCTCTCTCTCTCTCTCTCTCTCTCTCTCTCTCCATCCATCCATCCACCATCCAGCCATCCATCCATCCATCCATCCATCCATCCATCCATCCATCCACCATCATCTATCTATCTATCTATCTATCTATCTATCTATCTATCTATCTATCTATCTATCTATCTATCTATCTATCTATCTATCTATCTATCTATCTATCTATCTATCTATCTATCTATCTATCTATCTATCTATCTATCTATCTATCTATCTATCTATCTATCTATCTATCTATCTATCTATCTATCTATCTATCTATCTATCTATCTATCTATCTATCTATCTATCTATCTATCTATCTATCTATCTATCTATCTATCTATCTATCTATCTATCTATCTATCTATCTATCTATCTATCTATCTATCTATCTATCTATCTATCTATCTATCTATCTATCTATCTATCTATCTATCTATCTATCTATCTATCTATCTATCTATCTATCTATCTATCTATCTATCTATCTATCTATCTAGCTGGCTAGCTAGCTAGATAACTAACTAGCTTGATATATAGCTGTCTATCTATAGCTACTAGTTAGCCAGCTAGCAACCTAAATGGGTAGATAGTTTTCTATCTATAGGTGGCTAGCTAGCTCTATAGCTATATGTTTATTTAGTTCACTTATTTGTACAAATAATTTATTTCAATTATTTTTTGTCCAGTTGAGTTTTGCTTGTAAGTTTTATTTTACAACAGGCATAGCTAACAGTTTCATATATATTTCATATTTTCTGCGTGTTCCAGACCAAGAACAAGGCTGAAGATATCTGTAAATATTTCATGAAATTTATTTTCTTTATGTTGAAGATATCTGTAAATATTTTATGAAATATGAGATATTTTTCTTTATGTTATTGTTACTTTTTGTTTTATATTTTGTAAGAACAGCAATTATGCTTGTTTTCTGTTTTTCGTGTATATTGCTTGTTTTCTGTGTTTCGTGTATATTGCAGCTGGAAAAAGTTTTCTTTTTTTGTAGGCGACACAATGAAAACCCTCACTAATCCAATAAATCTCGGGTGTAAGCATATGGCATGTATATGATTTTTAAACTAAATTTACAACTCAAACATCATTGTTTTCTACTGGTGTATTCTTGGGTGTGATTGAGCATATAGCTAGTGCTCCTGGGAGTTGGGATTTGCCTTGGGATAGCCTTGCATCTGGAGAGATCCAGTCAGAATCCTAGTAATTGGGTCTCTGAATGTACATGGTTGTGGTGTAAGTGAAAGTAAGAGACCACCATTATTTTCTATTGGTGTATTCTTGGGTGCGATTGAGTATATATCTAGTGTTGCTGGGTACTGGGTTTTTCCATGGGACAGCCTTGCATCTGGAGAGATCCAGTCAGAATCCTAGTACTTGGGTCTTTGAATGTACATGGTTGTGGTGTAAGTGAAAGTAAAAGATAGGAGATAGTTTAAATGTTTGTGATGGATGTGCTTACACTGGGTGAAACTAAGCTGCAAGGAAATGGTGAGGTGACATTTGGGAGTGTGGAAATATGGTGGTGTCTGGAGTTGAGAGAGAACGAGGAAGAGAAAGAGGGATAAAGTGTAGAAGAGCGAGAGAAAGGCAGCGGATGAAATATATTAACAGCCTATTGAAAGAGATTCCAGTGCAAATAACACCAGCACAGCTCCTGCAGAGGTCCGAGGACCGTCAGTGGTGGAAAAGCATGACTGCCAACGTCAGTTAACATGACACCTCAGCGAAGGCGAAGTAGGTTTAGGAGACAAACAAACAAACAAACACATGTTTTCATTTGGCAACGGATATTTTTTTTTACAAAACTAAGAGTACACTTATAAGTAGACATGTCATTGAACTAATAAGTAAGAGGGTAATACAGTGAAAAGAAATATAGCATTCCTAGAAAATGAAGATTACCTTGAGTAATCAGATATATATACAATTATAATAACAATAATCATACTGTAATAAAAATGTTAACAATTTAATGTTAATAGTAAAGTAGTTTTAGTAACACTCGATACAGGATCGTTATTATTGGCATCATCACCATATTTGTATTCCTTACAATGAGAATAATTAGTCCTTAACTTAGAAATCAAAGAAGGCGATACCTATTTACATATAGAATGGTTACTGTTAAAGGAAATATCATTAAAGCATTAATTTTGATTAGTGTGTGAGCAGTAACTATTTGTCCAAAAGAAAACTTTATAGTTTTCCTTTGAAAGCAGCGAAGGATGATGAGTTTTCAAGATGTTCTGGAATATTGTTCCAGAGTGTTGGCCCTTAAATAGTGATCCTCGTTGAACCTACATCTGTGTATGTTATCTAGAAAAAAGAGCTCACTACTCTGTCTTATGTTGGTTCCCCTTATATCCCAAACTGATGGTTCAAATCTTTTGTATACAAAAACGTAAATAGATTGTTCGGTGCAGCGACTGCTTCTTCCCATCTACCTCCAGACTCTGGAACTCTCTTCCTCCTTCTGTCTTTCCTAATTCTTATGCCCTATCATTCTTAAAAAAGCGGATCTAGCGTCATCTCAGGGCCTAGTCCTCCATATCTCTGGATCCTCTGTACTTTGACTGTTTTTTTTTTATGTCTGTCAGTTTCCTTTGTATGATATTACTTCATATCTGCCTTGTCCTTAACCTTTTTCTTTTCCTTCGTCTTGGTGTTTTCTTGTGCCCGGTCCTTTATTGCCTGTCCCGGTGTCACACTCATAAAAAAATTATGTGGATCTGGTGCTTGTGGCCAGGGAGGTGAGTGGGAAGTTCTTAGAGGAAGGTAGGGACTCTTTTTGCGATTTTATGGATCTACAGAGAGTGCATGCCAGGACTGATAGAGTGACACTGTGGAGTGTTTTGCGAATGTATGAAATAAGTGTAAACTTGTTGAATGTTGTCAAAAGTTTTTACATGAAAAATAAAGCTTGTGTGAGAGCCGAAATTGGTATGGGTGATTGGTTTGAGATGAATGTAGGATTACATCAACGCTGTGTTATTTCGCAATGGTTGTTTAATATGTATATGGTTGGAGTGGTAAGGAAAGTAAATAAAAGAGTACTAGAGAGAGCCTTGGATTTCGTGGGTAAGTATGGCAGGTTGTAGAAATTGATGCTACTGCTATTCGCTGTTGACACATCACTGGTGGCTGAGACTGAAAATGAATTGCATCATTTGGTGTCTGAGTTTGTTAGGGGGTGTAAAATAAGGAAGTTGCAGGAGAATATTGGTAAAAGTAAAATCATGAGATGAACGAGAAGTGTTAATGTTGGCAGATTGAATGTGAGAAGTTGATTGAAGAAGTTGAGAGTTTTAAGTATCTGGAGTCCCATGTGGCAAGGAATATACGAGTGGATGCTGAGATAGTCATAGAGTGAATGAAGCGAGTAAAGGTCAAGGTTGGCTGAAAAGTGTGATGAGAATAAGTATTTATGAATGAATGCAAAGAGAATGATATATGAAGGTGTGATTGTGCCGACAGCATTGTATGGAGCAGAGACTTGGAATGCAAAAGAGGATGAAAAGAACAAAGTTGAATGTAGTGGAGATGAGGTGCTTGAGAAGTATGATTGGTGTATCTAGAATAGACAGAGAAAGGTGAGGATGTAAGGCAGAGAACAGGTGTTGAGAGAAAGCTGTCAGATAGGTTAAATAAGAGTAATGAGTTGGTTTGGACACATGGAAAGGATGAGTGATGAACGA
>JAXCGZ010008780.1:7500-17500 GCA_037179515.1 Halocaridina rubra
TTTGACAAGCATTTTTATTTGGAGATACACACATTTGAACTGGCTCGCTTGCTTTGCCGTCTTTTTCGCTCAGCCTGTCAACCAGTATCTATCCTTCATCTTGAAATCATGCTATAGTACAACCAGTTCCTAAAAAGTGTGACTACTCTATTCCCTTCAACTCAGCGTCGCCATTGGCACTTCGAGCGTACCCAACGTGAAAAATTGCGTAGCTTCTTCTTTGACTTCTGCTTTTGGTCCCGCAACCCTGATCAAATAGCCCTAAGAGTTGCCAAGATAATGACCTCGGGAATGGATGCGTATATCCCCTCCTCTACAGAAACTTTCTTTCTCCCTAAGCCTTGGTATGACCGTGCCTGCTCCATGGTTATCCAGGCCAGGAATATGGAACACTGTTCTTAAAATGCCTCACCTTCCGATTTAATTCGTTCTGTCTTTATTGTAGCTAGAAATAACTGTACTGCTCAAATTAGAAGGTCAAAGGCATCCTTTATAAGAAGTAAAGCTGATGACCTTAACTCCTCTCCCACTGACAAATGCTTCTGGTCCTTAGTCAAAATCCTCTCCAAAAACTTCTGTAACTAAGGCTTTCCCCCTCTCATTCGTTCTGATGATTCTACAGTTTGATCTCCCAATGACAAAGGCACCCTCTTTGGCGCTCATTTTTCTGCCAACTCTCCTATAAATGCTTCCAGCACACCTGTCCCTTATCTTTACCCCTCTCTAACCCTATTGCTTTCCCTTATTCTTTCTTCACGTAAAGTTCATAAGGTTCTTCGTTCGCTAAATACGAACAAGGCATCTGGTCCCAATGGTATCCCAGCAAAGTTTCGTTAGGAATTTGCAGATGAACTGGCTCCTGTGCTTTGCCATCTTTTTTGCCTCATTCTGTCAACCAGTATCTATCCTTCATTTTGGAAACATGCTCTAGTTAAACCTGTTCCTAAGAAGGGAAACAGCTCTATTCCTTCAATCTACCACCCTATTGCCCAATCCTCCTCTATTCCAAGAGTATTCGAAACTTTGCTCAATGCTCACTTCTTGAAATGCCTTGAATCTAACTCACTTATCTCTGGTCACCAGTACAGTTTTCACAAGGCAAGATCCACTGGTGACCTCCTGTCCTATCTTACTCATGTATGGTAATCTTCTCTGAGGAACTATGGGGAATCCTTTGTCATCACCCTTGACATCTCCAAGGCTTTTGACAGTCTGGCACAAGGCTCTGTTGGCCAAACTTCCTGCCTTTGGTTTTACCCCTTCTCTCTATTCTCTGATTTCCAGTTTTCTTTCTGACTGCTTTGTATCTGTAGTTGTTAATGATGCGACATCTAGCCCTTTCTCTGTTACTAGTAGTATTTCACAGAGCTCTGTTCTTTCACCTACTCTGTTCCTTCTCTTCATCAATGACCTTCTACAATCCCCATCTTCCTCTCTTCTTCACGCCTTTGCTGACGATTCTACCCATCACTTTTCTTCTGCTTTTTCTTCACAACTTTCATCTGCTACTCATAATCAGTCTCGTATCACTTTCTTCTACTATCAATGTCGATTTGCAGAGGGTATCTGAGTGGGGCACTTAATATTTAGTTAAATTCGATGCCTCCAAGACAGTTTCTGGCTATCTCCTTGTCTTCTTTTCCTCCTGATATCCCTATTGTCTTCGAAAATAACGAAATTTACCCTCTTAATTCTATCAACATATTAGAAATCCCTATAGCTTCTAACTTGTCTTGGAGGAATCACATAATCCTAATTTCTAAATCTTCATCCAAAAAATTGAGGGTTCTGTTTTGTTTTCGTCACTGCTATTCCTCTATATAGTTACTTAAGTTTATAAAGGTCTATCTCTCCTTGCTTTTGATACTGCTCACAAATCTGCTGTGCTTCTTCTTATACTCATCTCCTTGATAGGGTTGAATCTAAGTCCGTCAGACTCTTTAATGATCCTTCTCTTACTTATAATCTGGATTCTCTCTCTCTTTGCCGTGAGGTATCACCTCTTTCTCTTTTCTATAGCTACTACTTCCATCACTGCTCTGATGAATTGGCTAGTTGCATCCATTCCCCACTTCCTAGGCCGCGTAACACTCGCCAAGCGGCCTCATCTCACAGTACTGTGCAGAGATTTGTAACTCGCGGATTGGTCAGTGCAGCGACTGCTTCTTCCCATCTACCTCCAGACTCTGAGACTCTTTTTCTCCTGTCTTTCCTAATTCTTATGACCTATCATCCTTCAAAATGTGGATCTATTGTCATGTCATGGCCTAATCCTCCGTATCTCTAGGTCCTCTGTACTGTGACTATTTAATTCTGTCCATCGTTTTCCTTTTTGTAATATTACCTTTTCTCTTCCATTTCCTTAACCTTTTTCTTTTCCTTTTTCTTGGTGTTTTCTTTTGCCTGGGCCTTTATTGATGAGGGCAGTTTTTGCCTGTCCCGGTGTCACACTCATAAAAAAACTAGTCTAATCCCCTTATCTCGAAGCACCAGTAAGGCTTCCAGCACGATCAACTGGTGACCTCCTGTCCTATCTTACTCATGTATGGTCATCCTCTCTGAGGAACTATGGGAAATCCTTCGTCGTTGCCCTTGATACCTCTAAGGCAATTGACAGAGTCTGGCACAAGGCTCTATTGGACAGACTCCTGCTTATGGCCTTACCCCTTCTCTCTGCTCACTGATATGCAGTTTCTTTTTGACTGTTTTATATCTGTGGTTGTTGACGGTGCAACATCTAGCCCATTCCCTGGTACCAGTGGTGTTCCACAGGGCTCCGTTCTTTCACCTACTCTGCTCCTTTTCTTCATCAACGATCTTCTTCAGTCTCCATCCTCCTCTCTTCATCACACCTTTGCTGCTAATTTTACCCTACATTTTTTCTCTGCATTTTATTCACAATCTTCATTTCCTACTCGAAATCAGTTTCGTATCACTTTTTTTTCTACATTCAACTCCGATTTGCAGAGGGTATCTGAGTGGGGCACCCAAAATTTAGTTAAATTTGATGTCTCCAAGACACAGTTTCTGCTCATCTCTTTGTCTTCTCCTCCTCCTGATACTGCTATTGTCTTCGAAACTAAAAAAAAAAAAATTTCCTCTTAATTCTATTTATATATATGAAATCCAGATAGCCTATAACTTGTCTTGGAGGAATCACATAATCTAAATTTCTATATCTGCATCCAAATAATTGGGGGTTCTATTTCGTTTTACGTCATTACTTTAACTCTTTACAGTTACTTAAAACCTATAAAGGTGTTATCCGTCCCTGCTTAGAATACTGCTCGCACATCTGGGGTGCTTCTTCATATGCTTATCTCCTTGACAAGCAGTCAGACTCATTACTGACTATTCTCTTACTCTAATATGGATTCTCTTTCTTTTTGTCATAGCGTATCATCCCTATCGGTTTTCTGTCGCTACTTCTTCCATCGTTGCTCTGATGAGTTGACGAGCTTTCCTGATTTTTATATCCTATCTTTCTTCAATAAATGGATCTATCATTATCTCAGTGCTTAATCCAGCCATATCTATTGGTCCTCAGTACTTTGACTATTCTTTCAGCCTGTGCTTTTCATGTTGTGTATCATTTCCACATCTCTGCCTTGTCCTTAATATATTACCTTTTGTTCTCCTTAATGTTTTCTTAGTGCCTGGGCCTTCATTGATGAGGGCAATTTTCTTGCCTGTTCCTGTGTCATACTCATAAAAAAAATATGAACCACAAAAAGTCATTTAAATTCATTTAGGTACAGTGTTTATATAGCGTGTTCAAAGATAAATTGAACTTTCATGGCTACAACACTCTGGAATAAAAATCTTTTATGAATCTGGCAAAAGGCTACTATACTTTGCTGTTCTCATATTGATGGTGACCATATTTTTGTTTCTTTATTCTCATATCTAGATTTGCCATATAGTTGTCCAGTGAAGGTTGTTATGTCATTTTATACTGCTAAGCGAGGGTCATATCTTTGTTATTCAGGTGGGATGGGGTTTTGAATTATTATTCTTTATGATGGTCTCCATGCCTTATTATTTTCGTTTGATGTTGGTAATTACCTACAAATCCAGGGCATCAAAGGTCCTTTAGGAGATGTGGCGCTTCAAGGAGACCATTATATAGAAATATTTCATGAGAAATACGAGCAAAAGGAATGACAGCTTGGGTTAACCTAAGAATTCAGCGCCTTTTGAGATGAATGTTCTGAAGCATTTTCCTCTTCTTTTTCCACGTGGTATCCTCGAGATAATCACGGAAATCCGTTCGTTGAAATCATAGAGTAGATAAACTTTGACAATACATTTATCTTCTATTAATTTGATCTTTATATTTCTCTGCCTGAGAATCAGAAACACTTAATATAGCTTATAATACAGGCAAAAACTCTTCCATAAAAATTAATGCCATGACTTCGTACATTTTTTGACAGGATATATGGCACCAGCGATCTGACACTGATATAGAGGAGCCGAACTTCTATTGGTGCCAGCCAATATGGCTACTGACATTCTAGTGCTAAGAAAATTATTAAATTTAAAAACTTATTTATAAGAGACTTTTCTAATACGATTTTGATATATTCATATTGCAATTTAGGTAAAATATGATAAATAATTTATGATCTTAGTCTTTTAATTCCTGATACCCTTCTGAGATGTCCGCGTTGATAAATTTGAATTAATGTATCCAATACCCGTATCATGAAAAAAAAAAAAAAAACATTAGCTTTCCACGATTACCAAAATATCTGAAAAAACACATATTTGTGTTTACTACAATATCTCACTTTTGAAAGTAATATTCAGGCTACTAAAATTACCAAATGCATATTATCAGTTTAGCTCTATTCAATTATTCATCAGAATAATTTAGACTTTGCCATTTTCAATAGAAATGAAATATAAAATGTAATGAAACAGAGAGAGAGAACGCTAAATAAATTAACAAATAAAAACACCATGTGAACAAATCATTGTAAATAAAAAACAAGTCTGACAATGGAAGTATGGACAAAGATTACATATATATATATATATATATATATATATATATATATATATATATATATATATATATATATATATATATATATATATATATATATATATATATATATATATATATATATATATATATATATATATATACATATATATATATATATATATATATACATATATATATATATGTATATATATATATATATATATATATATATATATATATATATATATATATATATATATATATATATATATATATATATATATATATATATATATATATCTATATATATATATATATATATACATACATACATACATACATACATACATACATACATACATACATACATACACACACACACACACACACACACACACACACACACACACACACACACACACACACACACACACACACACACACACACACACACACACACCACACACACACACACACACACACACACACACACACACACACACACACACACACACACACACACACACACACACACACACACACACACACACACACACACACACACACACACACACACACACACACACACACACACACACACACACACACACACACACACACACACACACACACACACACACACACACACACACACACACACACACACACACACACACACACACACACACACACACACACACACACACAGACAGACAGACAGACAGACAGACAGACAGACAGACAGACAGACAGACAGACAGACAGACAGACAGACAGACAGACAGACAGACAGACAGACAGACAGACAGACATACATACATACATACATACATACATACATACATACATACATACATACATACATACATACATACATACATACATACATACATACATACATATATATATATATATATATATATATATATATATATATATATATATATATATATATATATATATATATATATATATATATATATATATATCATACATACATACATATACCTTGGCTGTTTCCCCCTTTAATTGGGGGGTAGCCGACATCAAGAAAGGAAAACAAATTGGGGGATTACTTTGCTCTATGGGCAATGACGAGGGAGCTAGCGACCAATCAGATGGCACTGCTGGAGTGCCACAGCCCATCCTCCCGGCTCTTCCACAACCTGTGTCGCTTCACAACTGCCAGCTCCTCCTACTGCCCCTACCACCGGGCTATCTCTGCAAGATGCAGCCCCGTGGTAACAGCAGATGCCCATCAGAGCCGCGTCACAATCGCTCGCCACTCATTCCTATTCCTAGCATGCACGCTTGCTTCCCTCACATCCATCCTCCTATCATTCAGGGCTCACCTTACTCCATCCATCCATCCAAACCTAGGCCTCCCTCTAGCATTTTTCCCATCAACTCTCGCATTCATCACCTTTTTCAGCAGCCTTTCATCATCCATCCTTTCCACATGGCCAAACAATCTCAGAACATTCATATCTACTCTGGCTGCAATTTCTCTCCTCACACTCGTTCTTGCTCTCACCACTTCATTCCTAACCCTGTCCAATCGAGATACACCAATCATACTCCTCAGGCATTTCATCTCAAACACATTTAGTTTCCGTCTCTCACTTACTTTCATACCCCATAACTCTGATCCATACATCATCCTTGGCACAACCACTTTCTCATCCAAAACTTTCTTAACATTCATTTCCAACCCTCTATTCTTCATCACTCCTTTCAATGCACCCAACACTTTACATCCTTCATTCACTCTGTGACACACATCTGCTTCCACTCCACCATTTGCAGCTATAACCGAGCCTAAACTCTTAAACTGATTAACTTCCTCAAGTGTCTCTCCATTCAACATAACATTCAATCCAGCGCCATCCTCATTTCTTGTACACCTCATAACCTTACTCTTTCCCACATTCACTCGCAGCTTCCTTCTCTCACACACCATTCCAAATTCTGATACTAAATGACACAGCTTTATCCTCTGAATCTGCCACCACCACAGTATCATATGCAAACAGCAACTGATTCAGCTCCCACTCGTTATCATCCCCATCTACCATTCTCAAACCTCGACTACGCACTCGCTCATTCACCTCTCTTGCAACTCCATCAATATACAAATTGAACAGCCATGGTGACATCACACATCCCTGTCTCAGTCCCACACTCACTGGAAACCACTCACTCACTTCATTCCCTACCCTAACACAAGCTCTACTACCCTCATACAAACTCTTCACTGCATGCAACAATTTACCATTGATTCCATATAATCTCAAAACATTCCACATAGCCTCTCTATCAACTCTATCATATGCTTTCTCCAGATCCAAAAATGCAAAATACACACCCTTACCCTTTGCTAAATATTTCTCACATAACTGCCTAACAATAAAAATCTGATCTATACAACCTCTACCTCTCCTAAAACCACTCTGCACTTCCGCGAGCACATATTCTGTCTTATCCCTAATCCTATTAACCAGTATCCTAAAATACACTTTTCCTACCACACTTAACAAACTTATACCCCTAAAATTACTGCATTCATACATATCTCCCTTACCTTTGTATAGGGGCACTATACAGGCAATCAACCATTCCACTGGCACCAATGACAACATAAAGCATATATTAAACACTCTCACTAACCATTTCAATGCAGTCACACCCCCTTCTTTCAACATCTCCGCTCTCACACCATCCATTCCAGGTGCTTTACCTGCTTTCACTTCAAACAATGCCCTTTTCACCTCCTCTCTTGTAATCTCTCTCTCATATTCATCTCCCATTACTGGCCCTCGAACCCCTCCCACTGCCACTATAGCTGCCTCTCTATCTTCCTCAACATTCAGCAAGCACTCAAAATATTCTGCCCATATTTTCCTTGCATCGTTCCCTCTTAACATCTGTCCATTCACATCTTTCACTGTCTCTTCCATCCTCGATCCACCCTTCCTTACTCTCTTCACTTCTTTCCAAAACTTCTTTTTATTCTCCTCATATGACCTACTAAAATCCTGTCCCCACCTAACATTTGCCAACCTCTTCTCTTCCTCTACCTTCCGCTTGGTTTCCATATTTTTCTCCCTATATCTTTCATACCTCTCCCTACTTTTACACTGCAGCCATTCCTCAAAAGCCCTCTTTTTCTCTTCCACCTTCATTTTCACCCCCTTCATTCCACCACTCACTGCCCCTCCTCATGCCACCTCCAACAAACCTCTTTCCACACACATCACTTGCATGTCCCACAAAACATTCTTTCATCAACCCCCATTCCTCCCCTAACTCCCCAACTTCTCTTTATTTCACTCTGTCATATGCCACTCTCAACCTGTCCTGATATTCCTGTCTCTTCTCAGGCTCTTTCAACTCTTCCACCTTCACTATTTCCCTTCTACATCCCCCCACTCTATTTCCCCACTCTTTTGCTACTACCACTTTTGCTTCAACCAAAAAATGATCAGACATATATATATATATATATATATATATATATATATATATATATATATATATATATATATATATATATATATATATATATATATATATATATATATATATATATATATATATATATATATATATATATATATATATATATATATATATATATACGTGTGTGTGTGTGTGTGTGTGTGTGTGTGTGCATGCGTGTACATGACTTTGTGTATGTGTGTGAGTGCAAGTACCTTTACATAATTGCGCAAAAATTCTCCACTATATATGATACTTGCTCTCATTAAATTTATCCTTTGTTTTACTTTTAATATAATGGGAAGAAATCTTTTAGTATCAGGTTTTGCAATCATTATTTCATATTTTCTCTCACTCGTCTATATTTGATCTTTTATTTCCCTTTGCAATGGCTTGATAAATCACACTGGGATTTTCTGTAACCATCCTCCCCTTCACAACTGAAAAGTGTTTCATTTTTTATGACTGGGGATATAAGTTTATATTCATCTAATATTACTTTTGTGGTTTATGTAGCTATTCGATTTCACTATGAAAGAAAATATTATTATGGACAACTTTTGTGTCCTAATGCAGCTCCATCCTAACAGCCTTCTCTCAACAGAATCAATGACGACAAATAATCAATTTTATTCTCTCTTGCATCCGGTAAAGTGGAAGAGGGTCTTCTCTTTAAGGTGCTTTGCTGATAAAGTGAATTATGTTTTGCTTAAATGAATACCAAATATAGACTTATTCATTCCTGTGTAGACCATGCACTAAATATGCCTTGGCCTTTAATGGTAACATACAATTAGTAGCTAAAGAACATAGAACATCGATAGAATCATTATTAGTCGAGATGAAAACATCCAGATTTCTAAATTTTCATCCAAAATTTTGGGATTCTGTTTCGTTTTCGTCATTACTTTTCCTCTTTACAGTTACTTAAAATGCATACAGGTCATATCCGTCCCTGCTTAGAATACTGCTCACACATGGGATGTTTCTATTTATACTTATCTCATTGATATAGTTGAATCTAAGGCAGTCGGAGATGTTGAAAGAAGGGGGTGTGACTGCATTGCAATGGTTAGTGAGAGTGTTTAATATATGCTTTATGTTATCAATGGTGCCAGTGGAATGGGTGATTGCTTCTATAGTGTCCCTATACAAAGGTAAAGGATATGTGTATGAATGCAGTAGTTTTAGGGGTATAAGTTTGTTGAGTGTGGTAGGAACAGTGTATCGTAGGATACTGGTTAATAAAATTAGGGATAAGACAGAAAATGTGATCGCGGAAGTGCAGAGTGGTTTTAGTGGAAGTAGAGGTTGTATAGATTAGATTTTTATAGTTAGGCAGTTATGTGAGAAATATTCAGAAAAGGGTAAGAATGTGTATTTTAAATTTTTAGATCTGGAGAAACCGTATGATAGAGTTTTGAGATTATATTGAATTAATGGTAAATTGTTGCATGCAGTGAAGAGTTTGTATGAGGGCAGTAAAGCTTGTGTTAGGGTAGGGAATGA